>OMLB01064145.1:39118-49686 GCA_900302555.1 Myripristis jacobus | reverse complement strand
TGTCAAGATATAAATATAGTGTAATGATGTAGATCTAGTGTAAACATTGTAAACAGTATGTATACAATAATGATAAGCAAAAAGTGTCTGAGATTCTCTTTTAATTGTCCAAATTGTCCAATAAAGTGCCTGTGCATGTGGGGAGGTGTGTGGGAATTGGTCCAGGAGGGCATCAGTATAAATCCAGAGCGGGAGGTTAGAAGGGGGTTGGCATGAAAGATGTCCATGGTAGTGGTGCTCAGAGATTGATGGGTTGTGTGGGTGTGTGTGTGTATGTGTGTCTGACTTAGCTATACTTTTGGGGACACATTTCAGAATGAAAAACAGTTAAATGGGGATAGCTTGTTCACCTGGGGACAGAAGTCATGTCCCCAGTTGGGAAAAAGCTGATTTTTGAGTCAGTGGTTAAGGTTAAGATTAGGTTAAGGTTAGGGTTAAGTTAAGGTAAGGCATGTAGTCATGATGATTAAGGTTAGGGTAAGTCTCTAGGAAATGAATAGAAGTCTATGTAAAGTTCCCAAAAGTGACCTAAGTCAACATGTGTGTGTGTGTGTGTGTGTGTGTGTGTGTAAATGGACTGTATTTCTATAACGCTTTTCTAGTCTACTGACCACTCAAAGTGTTTTACAATGTTTGCCTCACATTCACCCATTCACACACTGATGGCAGCGGCTGCCATACAAAGTGCCAAGCTGCCCATCAGGAGCAGTTAGGGGGCTCAGTGTCTTGCTCATGGACACACTCTTTGGAGGAGCTGGGGATGGACTAAGGGACCTTCTGATTACCGATTATGTGTGTGTGTGTGTGTGTGTGTGTGTGTGTGTGTTGTGTGTGTATGTTGTGTGTGCCTTTGGGGGAGGGGGGGTCAAAACAGGGTTTAGAGAAGAAAGTCCAGGGAGGATGGTGTTCAGGAGCCAGACTGCCTAGGAGAAGAAGCTATTGCACAATCTGGCAGACCTGCTAATAGTCAGATTTTTTGAGTAAGCAATCTAATTAGAGCAGATATTTATCAGAAACATCTAGCGAAGAAGGTTCATGATGCAAGTTATTGTATTCATATATATTTTTTATCATTTTTATTTGACCTTTATTTAACCAGTAGAGTCCTACTGAGATTAAGAATCTCTTTTTCAAGGGAGACCTGACCAAGACAGGCAGTGGCATAAATAAAAACACATAGTTAGAAATAGAAAACACATAGGGAGACAAACATAAAAAACTGCATACGGAACTCACTTGTGTAAAATTATTATGATAGCTAGCTAAAAATACTAACATAAAAATATAATATAATAAGATGCTCGGTCATTTGCTTTTCTGGCTTGAGAACAAAATGACTTTGCTCGCTCAAAGAACTGTCCTCCATCATAGGACATGAAATAGGTGTGTGTGCTTCTCCTCTAAAATTGACGCTATGAGCCATCTAATGCTTTGGGACATGAAAAATCTTTCTTATTGCATCCTTAATGGATTTGTACAATCCATATCAGACACTGTGGTGGAGGTTTGGAAGAGCGATACGACTGGCACAAAATAAATCCATTACCAGGTATACTAAATTACTGCAGAGACGCGGATATGACTGTTATTTTGTGGCTTAAAACTGTTGGTTGGGTGATGCGTACTTTATCAGTCCATGCTTCATTTCCAGGATGATGGAGCTATGGAGGCCACACCACATTAATTCAGTGCCTGTATTAGTGGTGCTGTGATAATAGAGGTTAAGTCAGAGGCCTCTCATTTACAGAACAACAAATGGGCCTCCTCTGGAGGTTAAGAGATACACACTTGAGGCAGGTTCTGTATTTGTGTGAGATTATTATGGTAACCATCTAAATGTACAGTATAGAACATGGAATGTCTTTCTGACTAAGAAAATGAATTAATTTGTTTAGCAACAAAGAGGATGGACATTTTCATACAAACAATTAAATATGCACTTAGGTAGCCTACGATATAAAATACAGTCCACCTACTAACACATCAATAACAGCCTCAAGCTCCCTGTTAAGACATAATCCTACATATTTCTGGCAGGCTGTATGTATGCTTAAAGCGTAGCAGTGAGTGTTTTTTGTGGGTTTTTTGCATGATTTCCTCATGTGGGAACCCTAGAGTAAATATAGCAGTATATTCTGGTATGTGGTGCAAATAAAGGACGGTGAGAGGAGCTTTGTCCCGGCACAGGAGCGGGGCGTTATGAACTTCACAGCAGCCTTCACAGTGTCTGGCCCAATGCGCTGTGATGGCTGCCTCTCTGGTAGACCAGTCACTTAAGTCCTTTCAGAATTCAACCTGACAGCATTGCCAAGTTCCTTGTCAAAACTGTCTAAGAACAGTAGGTCTGGCCTCACACCCTTTGAGCACTTTTTGGATTACATGAGCAGAAACGCCATCTCTCGCATTGCTTTGCATTTATCTCATCTGTGACAAAGCGCATGCAAAAGTCACAGTTGCGTGATGTATTGCATAAAGCCTTTTCAGTCTAGCATAACATCACTGTCGGGTAAAAACCTTGCAACTCCAATTTTAGATTTGAATTGGATTTTTTTCCCCTATGTTTTCCCTTCAGTTGACAGATTATTTGGCGCTGTGTGGGCTGAGAAAAATTTTACAACCTCCCTGGCTTATGGAAGCCTTATGAAACCCATGGTATCAACTCGAAAATGCATTGTCATCGAGCTAAAAACAAAGATGTTTTTCTTTGTTCCTGAAAAGCTGACATCTTGGAGACAGCAAGGATAAATTCAACATTGTCTTGCAGCAATTATGAATGTACTGGAATAGAGAGCTGTCGCTGGAAGGAAATATTAGTTTATTTCTGTCAAATGCTACATCTGTAACAGTAGTCAGTGATGTGTGTCTGGTAGGGTTAGCCCCAGCTGTCTTGTTTGACATTGCCTGCAGGAGTACCCGTGTCAGTGTGTTCTTCAGACATTTAGGGTCAAACCGTCAATTCCCTTGACTCAAGATGGTGACAGATAATTGCTTGCAGCTTTACTTGGTAAACTTTCAGAGGCTGGGGCTGAAGTTTGATATGCTAATTCAGGCCATGTAATTAGGAGACATTGTATTCTATGTAATAGTATCTCAGAGGGGAATCACTCTCTGATGGCAAATTGTATGATTCACTCGCTACAGAGCAACTGTAAATGTATCATCTGACTGAGAGTGAGGTAGGATGAATATTACCACTGTTTCCACATGTTCTATTCTAGCAATATGCCACTGGCATGAATATCTTAGCCATTTATGGATCACAGTCACAGTTTGTTGGTTAGTTGATTCCAACAAGTTATATGGGGCAAAATGATTGTTACTAGCTGGGATCATGCCCTTTAGATTTAGCGGCAAAACACAGAAGCCTGCAGGACACTGAGATTTTACTGGACCATTAATGTGACTAAATTAAATCACTATACTAAAGGGTAAAAATGGCCTGAGCACTGCCCCGAAGTCTCAGTGTTGCTTTATAATTAGTAATGCTCACTGTAGGCAAAACGCAAGTGATAAGAATTGCCCACTTGTCTTATATAAATCACTGAACTGCGGACACCAGTTCTGCTTCTCGCCCACAGTGCCTTCTATAGTCAGTACATCAGACATAGTGTTGCAATACCACTTCCTCACCCCCTTGAGACAATTTATTAATTAATGAGAAGCTGCTAAGAGGGCTATGTCTTTCTTCCTCTCAGTGGGTTTCCTAGCAGAAAATCAATTTGTGTCATTTCAGCTGTCAATAAACTCTCTCACCACAAGGTTTTATTTCCCAGAGTCCTCTGTGTCAGACCTTTCATACAATGTGCAGAGAGACAGAGCGGATGAAACTGTCAGGAGATTAGACAATGCTTCTTGCCACTGCTCGATGTTTACATCCCTAAAGGTGAGATGGTTTTAGATCAGTGAACATGTGTCAATAAAAGGCACTGCCACCGCTGCTTACACTCCTTAATGGATGTACTGTCACTGTAACACTGGCACAAATAGACTGTTGCCTGCCATTAGAGAACTGCGAGGATTCACTGAATGAGTTTTTTGTCAAGAAGACCTATATGTTGGGAGAGACAAAGGCCCTATATATTCGAGGAGGGGATGATTTATGCCCAGAACTGGAGAAAAGAAAGCTTTGCCTCTCTTTGATTGAGCATAACTGTAGTGGTGAAACGCCTTACGTGAGATAAGGCTAAGCCATTGTTTCATGTCACTATTATATAACATAAGAATGGACTGAAACGACTTAGCTACAATCTTTTCTATTCTATTTCTGTGGGAAAACAAAAACACACTTCAGAAAAAATTGTCTTTTATATATCTCAGTACACATCTCTTTAACATTTGTCGAAACAATTCAGTGCATATTTTGATGCTGGCCTTGACTGGTAGCATAACTGAGGATAGAGAGTAAAGATTCTGTGAGTGATGGCAAAACACTGTGTTAACCTATATGCTATTTCTGCAAAAGTGTGAATACGGTCTCAGTCAGCTTCCATTATGTATAAATAAAGGGTGGTAGACTGAGGTAGGAGGGTGTTAGTAATACACAGATATGCAGCCTAGGGGCTTGATATTGTGTTGTGTTGGGGGTTAGGGGGGGCATCAGTCCATCACCAGGGGTTCTCAAAATAAACCTGTATGGCAATGGTGATCAGCTGCTGCAAACATCTGAATAAACAAAAGGAAGAAGTCTGTTCGGATCCAGAGACATTTTCCACAGTCCTGCCTGGAAATTATGACCTTTAATTAGAAGTTGAGGACCCGTCTGTGCAAATATTAAGCATAGTTTCCAATTATGGGCTGCTCAATGTATTACAAAATCAGTTCCAATTCACAAATGTTGAAGAGATGACGCAATGTAAAATATTGAATTTTTTAAAGCAGTATTTTAATTATAACTGAATTGCATTTCATTTCATTTCATGTTCTTGTTTAAAGTGTAGCATTTGTAGATATCAGATATCAGCATATCATTGCGACATTCATTGTGATAACATAGTATAATGTGAATGCGAGTGTGTATGTTTGTCTCTCTGTTTGTCTCTCTGTCTGTGTTGTGCCCTGTGATGGACTGGCAACCTGCCTAGGGTGTTTCCCTGCCTGCTGCCCAACACATGCTTTTGCCCAGCAAGGGATAAACATCAGAAAGAAATGAACCAGTGAATGAAGCTTTTTGTTATTATCAAATGCAACATGTCAAGATGAATTATAGCCCCTATCTTTGCATTCCTCAAATCACATCTCCAAGAAACCCTATTGTTTCTAGTCTGAACAAGTATCTTTGCCTCTTGAGTTTTCTCTTTCACTTTACTAAGGAGGATAAACATGTTGGATGTGATTTTCCCAGAGACCTTTCCACCATCTGTCACTGTGAGAAACTCTGAAAGCTTTAGCTCTGTTTGCTCAGGAAGAACAGCAGCTCTCTTCCTGTTTTGTGCTGGAAAGCAATGTGACATATTTCCCCCACAAAACCCAAGCTGGTGGCATCCTAAAATCTGTAGTGTAAAATGATGTGTGTTGGGAGGAGAGGTAAAAACCATTACCTACATAAAAGGTATGGCAAAATAGTGAATTTAGTTATTCTCTTAAGGCTCTTACACTGAGTGGTGAGGTGTTAGTTGAATTTCACAGTAATGGCTGTGCCCTCTGGCTGTTGATGCACCAGCTGTGCTGTCCTCTGGCTCTGTCGGCTGCTCGGTCGCTCTGAATGAACAATGAAACTGAGGAACCTTACAAACTTCACTACTGGTTATATTCAACCAACGTGAAAAATATTGGAAGATATGGATTTTTGCCTCATTTGTAACTTGTAACTAATGCAAATACATTCAACTTTTTTTATATACATTGTGGTTCAGTTATTAGCAGAGACGGAGTGGTAGTCTGAGGAGGCAGCAGTGTTGCTGAGCTCAAATGTATTTCAAAAATGTTGCCCTAACAAATAAGCCTCATGTATTTTTATTGGTAAAAGACAAAAAAATGTTCAACTCAGTTCCGCACTGAGGTTTGCTTTTTCAGAATTGTTGATGGAGGTAGCAAGTAAAGGCTCTGAGTAAACATTTTGGTGCAAAGCTGTCTTCTGTGTTGCATATGAAAGGGATTGGGATTCCCAATAATAATACACAATGTGTTAAAAAAAACAAACAAACAATGCCTGTTATTGAATTTATATAAAGTAACAGAGTAATACCCAGAGTAGGACAGCTAACATTAGATTTGTACATGAGGTCTCCTATGGGCTGCAGCTACCTAATTTGTTGCGGACATTGCTTCTCATTCATTTTGACTTGAGTTATACCCCTCCCTTTCCCATGAATCATCTTTGTCCTCATAGGTCAGGCCAACCTGACTTGAGACATATTATTGAACAAGCGATATGTTAATCCCCAACAAGGCAAAGGCCGAGGTCATTATTTTTGATGTAAGACCATCTCAGAGTGGATTATCCCACTTATTATATGCCTTTAAATACACAAAAAATGTAGACCTGTGTCATTTTTAGATTAGATTATCAATTATACTGGGAAGTTAACATCTGTAACATCTTTTTGACACTAGGGACTTCCCTCTGTTTATATAGCTTGCTAACATTAGGCAACAGCACACAGCGAGGCTTCATGAACCTCATTAATTGGGAGCGAAACAGGTACGATGATGAGGCAGACAGCCTGAAAGCAATCTTGACAAACAATCTTTGACTCAGAAATAACCGAACACAGAATGCTTTAGCTGGCCAATCAGAATCAAATATTCACCGTAGCCGTGTAATAAAAATGGTTAATGTACATGAGAAAAATTGCAGTGTGGAAAGAGCACAACATATTCTCCCTGGTGTCACTGTCCACGAGTACGAGTAAAATCCCAGATGGTACACTCTGGATAACTCACACCCTATAATACTGATGGAATACTCACAGATGTTTGACCATTATATGCACTGTGCGGCCTCTCACAGCCCAACCCCAAGAGAAAGTAGCCAATTTCATTGCCTAGCATCTCTAAATCCATTAAGAGAAAAGACATAATGTTCCTCCATGCTGCATTTTGGACAAAGAACCCTCAAAGGAGGCATCTGCTATATTAGATCCTGACTAGTGTGATTTGATACAGTTGACAAAACACTGTTTAAGAAGTACATTACAAATCACACACGCAGAAAACAGAATCATTTTGCAGACTAGATACCACTTTCATTTTAGCAGCGAGACACCACTATCATTTCAGCGACTGTCAAGAGCCTCAAAGCCGAGCAGCAGTTGGTGCATCAACATCTGCAGAGCTGGAACCGCTGCCAGTACCATGTTACTGGCTGGCCTACTGGAAATTAGTCGAGCAGATGAAAAAAAGATGAGGAGGGTTTTCAAGCCAAAGGGAACTTGGACTCCCCAAGGACAGGAAATGAGAGACAGGTGACAGGAGGGGTTACCGCAAAAATAGGACACAGACCAGTATCCGTGAAGCAGTGTGGTTAAAGACATTTTATGTGATTTAGTAGCACAGTCTATAACCACAGCGGTGCTCCTGCCTGCACACAGAACATTTAGGAGCCTGTTTGAGTATGAGTCTGTCTAACCTATCTACCTATATAAATACATACACCATATATATATATCTATATAGGTGTCTATATTTATATCTCTATATCTATGTCTATCTATATCTATATATCTAAATCTAGATCTATCTATATGTAGATATAAATAGATATAGGTCAATTTATCAATAATACACAACCAAGCTTGGACAAAGTAATCAGTTCATAGGCTTGTAATGTATTATTCTGGACACTGGACTTATTAATGCAAAATTTTGTCAAAATACGAAATCCAGATGTCCAGATTGAAAATACTGTAAGATGGGTAAACAGGTCAGTTTTTAGAAAATTATAATAGTAGTAATAATAATATTAAGACGAGGAAAAAGAAGAAGAAAAGAAGGAGGACTAAGAAGATGAAGAAAACAGAAAAAAATAAAATAAAATAAAATACTGGGCTATGCCAAAACTCATCTGCCTGATTTCTAAGTTTACAAAAATACAAAAATATTATTCAATGAATACATGTAGAGCGAGGTCATGTAACCTGGTATAAAGCATGAAAGAAATGAAAAAATATAATGGGTCCAAGTAATGCTGCTGGTTGACCTGAAGCTTAGATGACTGCATGTTTCATTTGGAAGAGGAGTAAATTAGAATAACTGTTCGCATTATTACTAACTTACCATTACTGTGACTATTAACAGATCATGAGGCTGCACCTCAGCATAGTAACAGATCAATCATTTCTGTATTAAGCAGGCACGAGATTGTTTGCTAATCTTGGACAGACAGCCTTTTGAATTCCCTCCATGTCTCGCCTCATAAGCCACATAGTCAGCAAGTGTTCTGGCACAAAGGAGTGTGATTAGGCTCCTTGTGAAAACTCCTCATCAACCTGCTCAGAAAATTAATTGTTTTTCATGGCTAATTCAAAAGTGCATTAGCATAAATTGACAGCTGGGGTGTGCCATATGCATACGTAAAATTAGAGTTCAGTCACCGGTCGTGCATGATCCTGGAAGATGGAGCCGTAGTTAACTCACAGAGGTCAGCTGAAGGAACAGACCTCCGTCAGTGCGAACGCCAGCGGTGAACTGCAGCCTCAGCAGCACGGCTGACACGGGCCTTTTTTGTGTCTGTTAGCAGAATTACACAATCCCCAGAGACATAACATCAACACAGACAAGGTCCCTTCTGAATATTCAAGCAGACCCGTGAAAAGTAAGAAGAGCTAACCGCGTCTCCCTAAAATCAATCCCACTCTGATGACCATGAGGGTACTTTGGTTATACAGCGCTCTCTAACCGTTGTTGGACTTTTTGAAATTAAAAAAAAAAAAATAAAATCAATACTTGTTAAATTGTGACTGCCGTGAGTGGCAGCTGATACTAGTCTTAAGCAGACACAGTTGGAGTTGGGTAATTACTATCAGGACAAGAGCCTGTGTCTAGGACTTCTGTTGATTAAGTGTTCGAGACTGCCTGTAGAGAATTGTGGGCTATTAAACCTTGATGAACCAACAACTGCTGAGCCCCAGTGTAAAATGACTCATGTTCAGATTCATACATCCTCTTTTTTTTGGGGACCTGAACATATTTGAAACAATAGCTGAACCAGCACCGAATCCATTTATATGTTCTCAAATAGTCGACAATCAATTTGACTGTGTGTGTGTTGTGTATTGATTTTTTTTTTTTCCCCATGTTTGAATTTGGTTGTTATTCAGAGGGAAGGGGATCTCACTGAAGCCAAACAATGAGGGAAACGGTCTAGTCAGTTTGGCTGCTGTCTACCGCATCTCCCATCATCTCCATTAATACATGTTCACATTCCACACAGCAAGGAAAAATAAAGTTAATATGAACATCTAAGTTTTGCAAAAGCATGGACCGAAAAATAGCAGTCATGGGCTCGCTGGCTGGTGAAATTTCAATGCCTGGATGACACTAGGGAGTGTGTGAGAGAGAGAGGGAGAGAAGGAGAGAGAGAGAAGGAGAGAGAGAGAAGGAGAGGCTGGACTCTACTGAATACAGATGAAGGAGGAAAGGTCTGCGAGATGAACAACACAATCAAGCGCAGAGCAGAAAGCCAAACACCTCTATTGGAGAGCACTTTTCAGCCAGGAGAAGGTTGTCTTAATTAGACTATGCCTTTGAATGACTTGAGAGGGCCGGCATCTGCAAAAGAGACAGGCGTTCATTTCCCCTAGCTACAGCTGATAGTCCACAACCACATCTTCTTTAATCACTATCTCATAGCAAATACGATGACATGTCCCCCAACAATGTATCGTTGGACTATTTAATAATCTAAGCATGGCAGGAGATGTTTTCATCTATTCAGCACAATCCTGTTATCCTTGGCGGAGTAATCGCTACAGATATATAGTCTAATATAGCTGACAGAGGCAATCAAGTGAACCTTTTCACCATTCAATCCATTGAAATGTGGCTTACAATTCAAAACAGACTGATGTAGTGGTATGACCTACTGTAATAGTGTGCTTCTTGATGGCTGACAAGTCTTTGCACTGTTGGGGAAACGAGCTGCAGGTTGGGTTAAGTTTGTCGATCATAGGCATCCTTCAGTGTTGCATATAAACATATTTCAGGCAGGGAAAAACAACACAAAAAAAAATCAAAAACAATATTAGTTGATCTCTGACACCCACCTTAGAGCGTGGACCCATTAGCACAACAACTTGCACACACAAGATGCTGCCTACTTGACAGCCCACAATCACGCAGCATTGTATCTCTAATAGAGGCATAAGATTTTTTGGACATCAAAGTAAATAGAGGTTGCCAGAGCAATCGGCACAGGCTGACAAGCAGAAATGCATCTTTGAGTTCATGTCCTTTCTGGATGCTTCCCATTTATCTTGACTGTCAAGTAAAGAGGACAGGATAATGAAAGGTGAGCACTTCAGTAAATGGCTCTTTCTGCCAACCTACAATACAATGCCAAATAATGAAATCTCTGCTCATTGGACAGGGTTTGTGTGTGTGTGTGTGTCTGTGTGTTGTCCCTGTTGCTC
>OMLB01064145.1:0-39098 GCA_900302555.1 Myripristis jacobus | reverse complement strand
CCTGGTCCCAAAAAAAAAAAAAAAAAAAAAAAAAAAAAAAAAGGTGCAATATTTTGAGTTACCACAGCAAGGATATATCAGACATGTAATAAAACATATGGTCCATGCTTGGTGATATTCAGTATTTCTTGTTGTCTGTAAGGATGACTCCATAAAAATGCTCTTAAACAAGAAATGTATAAAATGTGACTTTCACAAGACATGGAAAAATGCCATACAAACTGGTGTCCCAGTTTGAAAATATCTGTTAAATTAGCATGCGACTTTCCTCACTTTGTGTAATATTTTATTCACTGCATGAGCCACATGACCTTAAAACAGAAGGGGAAGCTTTAAGTATACATTTACTTCCCTCTGCTGGAGGAAGGAATAACTGCATTCTGCAAACTGCACACAGGCATATTTTAACAGCAGCTTGCTTAAATGCTTCATACACTTCCCCTTACTCAGATTCTTCTTATTTATTTATTTAGAGATATTAAAAGGCTAGATATATTGTATTTCTCAGTCCAGTGTTTTTGTCTGCATTTACTTCGGCTCAATTTTCACAGTAATGTTTGAAGATGTTTGAGAGCTTAGAACACACTGGAAAAAAAACTGAAAAAAAAAATACCAATGCACTCGTCTTAGAAAAAAGATTTAAATGCCTTTATTAAGTTACGGGCCAAACATAGTTAAAAAGTCCACTTTGACGCGTTTCAGCTGGAAGCCTTCGTCGGGGAGTGTGTGGTCTAACACCAAGACAGGTATAATTAAAGGCACATGTGAGTCTGGTCACAGGTGTTGGCATTTGAGTCATCAGCACCAAAAAACAGACAGAGGAAGCCAATACTAGAGCCAGACAGCAAGGGACCTCATAGGCAAAAAAAAGAAGAGACAAAGCTTAGGGTGAGGATAATAAATATACATTCATAGGCACAGAGAGTAACAACAAGCATAAAAAACATCTGCTTAACAGTCTTTACAGGAAATGATGATATTCTAGATCTTCATTAAGACCCGGATAGTGGGTTGCTTTTAACTTAAAGATCCAAAAGCTTTCACGGTGATTCAGTTGTTTCAACCTATTACCTCATCTTATGGTTTGTGATATGTGATCAATACCTATGGCCCTAAGGATCGAAGGATCACTGTAATGTTTATCTTTGAAATGACGAGCTACTGGACAGTTATCATTTTTTATTTATGTTCAGAGACTCGATCTTGTAATTGGCGTCTGGTTCTGCCAATATAAAGTACGTTACACAGAGGACATTCCAGTTTGTAGATCACAAAAGTTGTTTTGCAGTTGATGAAGTGTTTTATTTCATAGGTTTTGTTTCCATGTACATCGTGAAAGTTTTTACATTTGGTCACGATAGAGCAATGATTACACTGACTACATTAAAAGCTACCACAGGGTTTAGCTGATAGCCATGTAGATTTAGGAGGTGCTGGTAGATAACTATGGAAAAGTTTATCACTGAGAGTCGGTGATCGTTTAAAACTGAAAACGGGAGGCTCTGGAAATATATTTCTTAAAGAGACATCACATTGCAGTAGATTCCTTTTTTTTCTGATGATATTTTTAATGTGATTTGCCTCTGTACTGAATCTTGTAGAAAAGAAAACCCTTTCTGAACACTGCCTTGAACTTGCATTTTGTAGGAGGGAATGTCGTTGGATACTTCTTGCTCTATTTTTGGCAGTTTGGACAACCCTCCTACTGTAACCTCTCTGGATAAACCGATCTTCCATCTTTGTGGCCTTTTCATCAAAATCATCAATTTGATCACAGATTCTTCAAAGTCTCTGGAATTGACCAAAGGGGATGTTTTCTTTAAGATGTTTGGGATGACAGCTTTTGGCATGCAGTATGGTATTACGAGAAGTAGATTTCCTATAAATGGTGGAATGTAGAAAACCTTCCGTATCTTTATATATTTCCAAATCCAAAAAGCAAATCCTGTGTTTATCATATTCAAGAGACAATTTAATGTTTTCATTTGTCTTGTTGAGAAAGTCATGGAAAGCTAATAGTTCAGACTCTGACCCTGACCACAGTAATAAAACATCATCAATGTATCTGCCCCAATAGATGATGTTGTTACAGAAGGGATTCTAAGTAGAGTCAAAAACAAAATCTCGTTCCCATTTACCCATAAACAAGCCTGCATAAGAGGGACTGAAGCATGCTCCCATAGCACAGCCTTTTGCCTGTTTGAATAGGCGGTCCTGAAAAATAAAGATGTTGTTATTGAGAGTCCATCTTGTAAGATTCAGCAGAAAATTTGCAGGAGGAAATTCTGTTTGAGATCTCTCACTTAAGTTTTTTTTTGTCAATGTTCACCATATCTTCTAATTAAAACGCCACCTTTAAACATTAAATAGAAATGCTTTTTTAAGTGCTCAGAATCAATTGTAGATGCAGAATATTGGTTTCAGTCCTGCTGTAATGGATTGATAAATAGGCTAAGTAACACAATTGAGACAAACAATGGCATGGTTTCAGTGTGCCTCCTTGCATGTATTTGTGAGGCAATTAAGAAAGCACTTTGGCCTGTGCATTGTATGCCAGGACTTCCATTTAGATTAACCAGTAGCTCCAATTAGCAGCAGACGCTTCCTCTTTCTGTGAATGCGCCAGTCTCTAATGGCTGGATAGATTGATTTAAATGCAAACTAGAGAGGATTTAATGAACTGCTTCGACAGAAAGTGTTTAATAGGAATTTCCACACCCCCATACAGGTTGCAAAACGACTCACACACCATTCATTATGCATTGTTGTAGTTTTCTTTGGAAAAACAAAATAGAATTGCACTGGAATAACAGGCACCAAGCAACCCACAAAGAAAGGGTAGATTGACATTTGACACAGGGGAGATGTGTTGATGCTGGTGAAAATAATTAGTTTGAAAGGGTAGGACAAGCTACATCCTGGATTAGGAGCTGACATAAGATGAATTACACAAAACACTTAAGATCACTTGGAGTGCATGACAGAGGATTATGTACTGATAGTACAACCAAAGAATCAAGTACGAAAAACTTGAGACTTGGATGGACTTGTTCTGGATACAGTGGATTGATATGATGGACTGACAGACCACTGATTGACAAATCCTAACAGGTTGGCTGAAGCAGTTCACGACTAATGTGACCTACTGTACGACAAACTGGGTAATAATATGTATCTGACCTTATAGCATGTTGTGACGCACCATCTCATTCAGTTGCCCTTATGTGCCTTTCATTTCTGAGCTGGACCATAGGCTGTTGGGCCTAGCATGGATGAGCCATGAGCCGGAAGAGATTTAAGATTGTTTGTTGCTCTGACTTTCATGCAGCGTCACTTATTCAGTAAAAATGAAAACATGACAATTATTTGTCAAAGGTTAATTCTCAAATAATAAGGAATTGTAGTTTACGTTAAGCTCCAGAATCCATCTTCTCCCCTTTAGGCCTACCCCTCAGTTGGTCAACCTCCCAACCTAATGCCTGTCATTCATTTTTATGAGCCATCTACCTTGAAATGGCATCCAGCCTTAGGCTGAGACAAACAATATTTGTAAAGCCACCACAGACACTTAAGAAGCAGGGTGTGAAAACAATGAGCCAAGTTTAGTGAAATAAAAATGGCATGCAACATCTGGGCATTATTGTCTCATTTGTATCTTGTTTGCCTTGGTATATCTTGATGGATACATTATATTTTTACTTGACTTACGCATAGTGAGATTGAGTAAAACAGACCCCACTACTGCTGTCTTGCTGTTAGAGTATGAACTGAAATTAAAACATGTGAAGGTCCTTACTGGAAGCTATGTTAAATTTGTTATATAGCACCAAATAATCATTTTTCTGTTCTGGAGACTTTGCTGCCTCCAGTACTACCAGTATTACTAGTATAAGCTAAATTAGAGCTTTTTTTGTCTTTTTCTTTTTGTACAGACGCTCACCTTGTCATATTCAGTTTCTTATTTCCCAATATTTTTATCAACTATTTCTTGGTTTTCTTCTTAACTCAGGTTGTGTATAGTTTTACAATTCTGTGCTCAAATAGTTTTTTTTCCCTCTGTATTTTGTTGCCAGATGTTGGTGACCACACCAGAGAAGTGGGATGTGGTGACCAGGAAGAGTGTTGGAGACGTGGCCCTGTCCCAGATCGTCAGGCTGTTGATCCTGGATGAGGTTCATCTTCTCCATGAGGATAGAGGACCTGTACTGGAAAGCCTGGTGGCCAGGACCATCAGACAGGTCTGTCAGATTGACTCAGTGTCTCTGTCACTGTATACTTACAGCAAAAAAGTATTGGACTAACCTGTCCCAACGTGTATGGGAAAAAAAGTTCTGGTTAGGTTTATTATAGCAGCAGTTTGCTTATCTAACTGTAATACCTGAAGTACGAATTAATGAATGAACAAACTATAATAGCAGTTCATATAGCTGTCCAGTCAATAACCCACCATATTTCTATCTTAAGTGACCTCTGACCTGGAACTGATATCAATTCTGACCTGCAATGATGATTTGAATGAGAGAATTCATCAGTATTATTTGAACATCATAACAGGCATAATAAAAAATAAGCTCTTAGACTATATTTGACTACATTTTCCAAAAAGTTAAACATAAGTTGAATAAGTGAGAGATGATTTGTCCAGAAGTCTGCCTTATATTCTGATTCATCCACAAATCTGTATTACATTTTGATTCGTCCAAAAATCAGTCTTACATTTTGTTAAAAATAAGTCTGAATAAGCATTAAATTTAACTCTGATACCTGCAGACACCCTGTTCTTCCTGTTGACATCATTTCATAATCATAATAAAAACATGATTAGGATCAGCTGGCGCAATTTTTTGAGCCTGTCGAACCATTGTTTGCTCAAATATTTCCTGTGCAGGGGATGGAGTCCAAGTGCCTATTTGTTTCCTTACTCTGTTGATAAGATTCTGAATTTGACAGACAGACCAAACCATATAAAGATACCCGAGTGGAGTATGGTTTTAATTGTTGCCTCATTACATCCATGGAACATTCTTTATACCTATAGAGTCTTAACCTGTTCAAGTTGAGGTCAAATTGTACACTCAGTTATTTATACAGCACTCACTACTTGCTGTAGATGGCTTTAATGTCAGTCCATTAGGATTGCCATTGGATTGCCATCTGTAACTTCATCTAATGTCATGTTTCATATTTGGCAAAGAGAGTCCATGGCTCCAGCTTCCTCATCCCTTTATCTTCACTTAAACTCCTAACCATTAAGATGGCAAGCTGATGAGCCACCTTTTTTGTGGGAGTTATCAACAAATTTATCTATGTATTTTAATGTAAATCCTGGCTTTATAGTTTCTCATCATCATTTCTCTGGTCCAGTTGTAACATGCATTTTTTATTCAAGTGCAGTGCAAATTCTAGTTTTTTGTGCTCCTGTTGTCTTGTTACAAGTGTAAAGACGCCCAGAAGGCACGTCTGAAAATGCAAGTACCTTAAACAGTAACTAATATTTTCAGATTTTCATAATGGGTAAAATATTCATAATTAATGGGATTTACATTTAATTATTAGTATATTTTGTGATTCGATGCTGCTCAGCAGCATTTGTGATAAACAATTACTGTGCGAGAGGTATACCAGACTTTTTAGATCTCTGGCAACAAAGTGTAGTTGTCTGCAATAGAACGTCTGGAATACCCATCTGAGTTGTATGTCTTGGGCAATACGGCTTCTTGGTTAGTATACTGTCTATGTTGCCTGTATTGATGCTGCTGTCTGCAAGACTTATTTCCCCTGATGATGACTGACAGGTCCCTGTGCAGGAATCAGCCTGGACATTTGGGATATTAGAGTGATTATGTAAATTCAGTCAGGCAATAGATAGAAGGCAACACTCTGGAGTGTCCCATGTTCCATTCCGATGAGCTGCTGTCGGGTGTCAGTCCCAGGGAGGAAATTGATAAACGGGGAAGACAGAGATGCATGGTGGAACCACTGTGGTCCCTGAGGCGACAAAAAGGGGTTGACTGTTTTTGTCACGTGTATACCACGGCTGACTCAATCAGGCTTGACTGTCTGTGAATTATGTTTGAAAACTACTAGATTAAAGTAATAATCCACAACATATAGAAAATGTCTGTTTTGATACTCTATTGCTAACAAAAATGAGGCAACCTATAGCTAGCTGATGGTAGCCTTTACTCTGTTTTTACAGTATACTTTTACAGCAAGTGTGTGTCTTTTTTGGGGGAAAAAAAATCTTCTAGTGCACAGGAAATGAGGCGTTTTGCACTGCCTGTGTTACGTAGAAGAAGAAGAAGTTAGCATGAGCAGTGATAGTCACCATGGCTTAAGATACCAAGAAACGAGTGACCTATATAGAAATTCAATTCTTCTTCCACAGCACAAAATGCAAGAAAAATTCCTCATAGTACCACTGTTTGACTAACAAGGAGGTGCAGTGCAGAAACACCCCAACAGTGATGGCTTAGCACCAAAAAACAAAAAAAAAACAACAACAAAAAAAACCAATTGATTGATTGATGATTTTCCACACCCAGAATGAGGTGGATAATACTTTGCTATGAAAGGTGAAAGAGTAATAGTTTATAAATTGGATTTCAAAAGAATCACTTATTATACCACCAAAGGCTGGAGAGACAAAAGGAGAATGGAGATGGAGAGGCAGGAATGCAGGGAGGAGCTGCTGTGCTGTGCAGAGATGGAGACCTCTCAGTGGGGTTAACCGCACGGTAATTGAAAAGTGGTCTGTACATGTGACCGCTGTTTACTCGGTTCACAGCCTATTTATCTGCAGGTTTAACCGATATCACCGGAGAATGGCTGACTGGGCGCTTTGTACACCGTAACAGCTCTAGAGGCTTTGCTGCACAGCCGAAAGTTTGACGAAGCCTCTGTCTCCCTGCCTCTCTGTGTGACTGTCTCTGTGTTTGCCAGCAGACTGTACACTGCTCTTAATGGACAGACCTGTTAGAGGATGTGACAGTGGACATTGTCCATACATGTGTCAATAAACATTAAAGGGATAGCTCACCCATTTTGAAAAATTTGATATTATTTTGCTTCTCCCTCTAGCTGTTCTGTAGGACAGTAGTGGTGCTATCTTCCTCTCATTGTTACTGAGTGCTGGATACTGGCTGGATGCTCCAGATGCTCACTGTTAGCCTCCTGCCACTGAGCTGGACTTCCCCCGACTAACATTCTCAAAAATAACACCTTAATCTACTCAAAGATGAGATTAACATCTCTTTTTTATGCTATTTCAGGCTTTAAAAGTTCTGCCACAAATCATCAAACTTTCTTTAGTTAACATTTTCCCCTGTTATAGCTGTTTTCTTTGGAGTTGATTTTCTTGCACGCTATGAGAATAAAGTCAGGGGGCGTCACTCTGTTATAAATTTGTGGGCATGTAAAGTCTCTATAGAATGTAAACAGTGATATTTGTCTTCAAATAAACTTGAACTTGAACACACACAAGAACACACCCACACAAAAAACAGCATTGACTGCTTCACATTATAGATGGAGACCAATAAAATAAAATAAAATGAAATATCATGGATATTACTGTGGTACTAAAGGTGGTAACAAAATGGCACCAAAGACTGACATGGTTTAAATTAGCTTTTCCACCATTTGACATGTTGTCCATAATCCCATAATGGAAGTATCAGTGTGATTGGCAAGAAGCCAGTTTGCTTTTGGAAATAACTATTTTTTTTATTGTTGCTAACAAAATGCTAATCATTTTGGACAGCATTGTATGCATTGTTGCCTTGTGATGTGTTGTGACAAAGTAAATGTATATGTGATCAAACAGTAACAACTAATACTGTAAAGCACTTAGTAAAGCGCATACCTCTTCAACGCAGTGCAGTTGTAATAATATGCCTGTTCTACATGTTGGATATTCAAGAATGGGTGAATCACACCAACCACAACATCCAGTTTGGGCCAATCAAGTTCTTTCTTGCCACATGACCATCCCTACCACAAAGTTTCATGCAAATCTGTTCATAAATTTTAGATATATCCTACTAATAAACAAACAAACAGACAAGTGGAATGAGTTGAAAATCATAACACTCTGTCACCAACTCCATTGATTGGGCCTGACTTCAGGATCTTGAATTGGACAAACTAGGTTATCTCTCCATTATGGGTGGATTTTGTAAGGGTGAGTCCCAACAAATTACTTATATTGAAAGTTAGCCTTAAAAGAGTTACTCCAGCCCATGTAACCACATAGGTCTTTTGTTCCTACCCTCCAAAACAACCCACAGGAACATTTCATAAATTAGTGCCTCTAATGGTGGCAGGAGATATGCCACAAGTTGTGGTGGGCATGCATCAAAATGGTTGCAGTTTGGTTAAATTTAGGTGCCAAAAATACTTGGTTAAGGTGAGAGTGTGATTGAGATAGAGGTTAGAGGACCTTTGTTGTCATGGTGACATTAACCCTCCTATTATGTTTGGGGTCAATTTGACCCCAGTCAATGTTTAACATCTCTAAAGAAATGATTAACATCATTTTGTTTTGCTTCATATTTAATGAGTTTTCCTAATGTAATGGATAGTACCGGGTAAACATGAAATTTACATGATGATATGTTTTCAATGTCCTGTACACACTTTGTATGCATCGGGTATGAATAACAAAAATCTGTACTTAGAAATAATATAAAGCCATTAAAACACCAAAAATGAATATTTCTTTCCAATTTTAGGTCAGTCAGTGAAATTTAATGGTGATTTGCATATTTTTCCATAGTCACGTAATAGGAATACTGGATGTATAAGTGGGGGTGGAGGGGAGTTATGTTTTATTTACAGGGCTTTTTAGGTAGTCAACAAAGAAACATAAAGTACCTGGCACATAAACTTTGGTAACAATTTTAATTCTGATAATTTTGTGGAGGTTTAGACTGCTGGGGTCAAATTGACCCGAAACATAAAAGATGTTTGTAAATTTTAACACAACAGGAGGGTTAATAAATATGCTGAAACCAACAAAACAAAACACCTGGCAATGGACACTGGACTCGCCTCAAGCAGGAATCAAACTCCAGTCTCTGGGTTAAAAGTCCTGTGCAGGGGCGACCCAACCACCTTCTAAACGCAGACTTTGTGGCTTGTTATAATATGTCCAACACCTCACTTCCGGACACACCGCAGTGCCGCATTTACATGACTGGACAGAGGTCACTTAACTTTAAAATGTAACTACTTGTGGTAATAAGCTGCTTGTGCTTATGGGGTCTTTTCTTTTGGTGGAGGACAGTCTCATTACTTAATGTAGCTAAAAACTAATCCAGTATATTCATAACATTTACATCTGCAATAATACTTGTCACAAACATATCCGTGGTATATGGGTCTGGTAAGCAGCTCTAACGCTTTTGCAGACTTAAAAGCCACTTCTTACGAGGAATAATTTTCTTTGTGCACAAAGTACAAGTTAAATAGATGTGGTTTTGATGATGATGATGATGTTGATGATCAAATGTTTTTATCACCTGACACTGGTGTGAAAGGTCTCTTCAGATATTCCTTGACATAATGGCAAACAACAGCCATTTAAACTCTATTTTTCACTGTTAGGCCAATTAACCAATAGTTTGACTTCATGCTACCATGCACTTATATGGACCACAAAAAGTGAATATTTTTAGGCATTATATCTTAGATAAACACTGGCAACACAGAAATGGCTTTGCTTGCTCCACTTGCATGATTTATGCAGAATATACATGTACATCCATATCTGTGCGTGCAGGTCCATACATAGACTCAATTGCATATAAGTCTGTGTTTGTATGTGTAAAACCAATATATCTGAAAGGGATTCCTGTCTTAAAGAAATGTTAAATTATTGATTGCCACAGCGTAAGCAAGATTGTTGCCTCTGGAACTAAAAAGATGAGTTGCATCATCAATAAAATATGATGGTAGAAAAGGAAAACCACTGTTCCCTGTGGGATAGGTCTTTTGCTCTAGGAAGGGAAACAAAAACAAGTCCAACCCCAGTGGGTGTGTGATTTCTGCCAGGAAAGAAATGAGCACTGAGTTGCTGTCCTTTCGCTATAATTTGTTGCCACTTTACTTCACGTAAACCCTAAGCATGTTCCATCCCATACCATCAGGAATGCACCTCCAGTCAAAGTCTTCAGGACACTGGCCACATTGGATGGCACTGGAATCTAATTTCTTTCACTGCAAAATTTCATGCTATTCAAGGGAGTGTCCAGGTTGCTTTTCTTCAGCACAGAATAAATGAGTAAACAATCCTATGCAGTGTGGAAATGAATGCAGGCAAATTTATGTTTTTCCGCACACTAGCCTTGATCTTGGGCACCCATGAGTAATGACAACAAATAGACAGAGCAGAGGTGGGAGGACGTGCAAAATGTAGGAACAGGATTAGTTATTGAATAATGATCTGCTCTACAAACACACAAGCTTTTTCCAAAATAATATTTAGCCTTTTATCCTTCCATTCATGAACAACTAATAATGCCCTTGACCACAAAGAAGGTTTGCTGATCACATTTACCTTGCTATAATAATATGAAGTCCTGGTCTTATATTTGCATATATTACAAAGTAGGCCTAGTCCTCTACCCATCACCTCATATTTCTAGTACATACAGAATAAAGAATGCCCTCTGAAGGTCATTACAGCTTCCTCTCTGACATTAAAATTGCACTTAGCAGAATGTGAACTCTGCCAGAACTCTCCCTGAGCTACCATCTCACTGATGTTCAGGAGAGATGCTGAGATCACTCTGTTGAAGATCAGAGAGCCAAATACTGCGGACTTTATTTGGATGCAGCCTAAAGAACTCTTTGTTTTCATGCCAGTGCACTCCTGTTGACTATTGCAGCTGTTGTGCTATTGTGCAATTACTGTTCAATTAACCTTTTTACAACAATGCTGTCATCTCAAAAAGGCAAATTCAGCTCAGTGAGTGAGACACTTTGCACATTTTGACACATTTTTTAATCATTTGAAACCTGAGGAAATTCAGTTAATTTCTTTCAAATACAATTAGCACAACATTAGTGCAGATCAGGAAACCGTACTTATAATTATATATTTAAAATTAAATTACAAGAAAATAACACATAAAAAATGGAATAAAGGAAAAAAAAAAGAAAATGACCAGTCAGTGAATGTCAAGATAAAGATTGATAACTGTTGTTGAGAGAGAGATTTAACAATTCTCTAACTGTTGTTTTACTTTGATTTGTCAAGTTTATTTTTACAATGGTAATGCTTGAGATCCCAACTGCTCAGCCATGGTGGCTATCAGTGCTCATGCTTATCTCGATAGCTATTCTGTTTATTCCAAACAGGGAGGAAACTTGAAGTACCTCACCTCTTGTTCCAGAGGATTTTCCTGGAAAAGCTTTACAAGACACAGAGTGAACAGCAAATGTAAATGCTTTCATGATCTGACTCCAGGTTCAGTTGCTGTTGTGTTATATCAATCAGGGATAGGCACTAGCAAAATAGACATTTATTTATATGAAAATGTTGCAGATTATTACTTGAACTATCTTGCCCAGCTCCTCTACACTCAAATCAAAGATGTTGGATGCCAACAGCATGCCTACCACAGCCCCCCTTCCTTTTGCTCTGCCGCCTCCTTCATCTTTCTCTGTCCAATTACTGCCACACCTGACAGACTGCTATAATTGATTGTGCTGAAGGAATTATGGCGGATGCCTCTGATGCGCAAGGTGCTTAAGTTCATGTCTTTAGACACATGAATATGGAAATCCCTGTACACTAAATGATATTTGCCCCCCTTTTTATGCAAATGTTTATGAATTGAACCAGTTATCACTTTGATGTTTTGCTTGGGAGGGCTTTGGTTGAGACTACGTTTCCCTGGCTGGGTTGACTAATACCAATTATGCATAACATTCAAGATAAACTCCCAGGAACCAGCATTATAAAACCCTGTAATGGTATTCTGTCATAGGGCTTCTGACTCTTGGTATGGTGTCTAAAGAGCAGATGTGCACTCCCAAGGCTTATGTAAGGCATAGTTTGCATAATTAAAGGGATGCTAAACCCGGTTAAAAACAGGGATTTTATTATTTAGTATTATTCTTGAGTGCTATCTTCATCATCCACCAAGATTTGAGAGTCCCAGAAAGTCACTAACTGTAATAAAACAGAGTTTTAAAAGCTGCATTTTCTACAGTAATCCATTCCAGCAGGCCTGAGTAGGTGTTCCCCTAGAGTAACATTATTGTCGTGACTCTGGTAAGACCAACCAGCTGCAGTGAAAATACCTCGCTTGTTGGAAATAGCGCTCAATACAATAAGATAACAAATGTTTCCTAGCTAACACAGACTAACATCGTAGAACTCAGTTGCTAAAAAGTTACATTTTGGAGGCTTTTATTAATAGTTGATTTAAGAAAGTCCATGACTGACCCCATTGCTCACTAATGGTCAAAGGACTGCATTTCTATAGCACTTTCCTAGTCTGCTGACCACTTAAAGTGCCTTACAATGTTTGCCTCCCATTCTTACACAAACTCATACACTGATGGCAGAGACATTTCATGTCAGGAGCCAAGCTGCCCATCAGGCGCAGTTAGGGGTTCAGTGTCTTGCTCGAAGACACTTCGACATGCTCCCTGGAGGAGCTGGGAATTGAACCAGGAACTCTCCAATTACTAGATGACCTTTCTTCCTCCTGAGCCACCCCATGGCTGCCCCATGGCTGACCCATTGCTAAACCTCAATATTTAGATGGTAGCCTTTGCTGAGAGTTACTGATAAAAGGCTATAATTTGTTGAAGCAAGGGCATGCTGGTGCAGGATAAAAGGTGTAGTTGAAGAGTCAGTCAAAAGGGGGTGGGCAGAATAAAAACTAAGCTTGTGTTCTGATTGGATCACTCCACTCTTATGAAAGTAACTTTTTAGTCTGCCCAGCGAAAGCGCTCATTTGAGTCAGTTCTCTGAACAGAAAGGGGTTCAGATTCCAGTTTCAATTTCTACACCCAGTGATGACAGTGGAAACCGCTTTAAAGAAAACAAAAACAAATTTTATTTTACCATTCCTTTAAAGGTGCATTGACTTTTAAGACCCTTAACACACAATGGCCATGTTACTGTATATCTGCACGGATTGACAAGGTAGTTGATCACCTAACCTTTGGAGTTTCAAGACACTACTAGTCAGGATTATTATTGCATTGTGTGATAGTGAGAAATTACCTCTGGATTCTTCATGTCTTGTGCAGAAAAGCAGTTAAACCCATAAGGGTAAATGGTGAAAGAATTGTGAAACACTGCTTTCCAATAAGCCAGGTGGTTTCACTCTCTTTATAGGAGAAGATGATGTGCATTCGCAGTATGGAGGTTTAACAGCGCTAGTGTGAATGTTTCGCAGTTCCATACGCCAGCAGGGATTGGTTAGGTCTTATCTTGATGGGATGGTTTGACAGGTACTGCATCACATTAAAGGCCTTACCAATCTTCCCTGTCACATCCAGCAGGAGGCTCACAGATAGGGCAAACTCCCCTCTCGTCTAGTCTCTGCTTTCTCTCCTTACACCCACATGGGTGCACAACTTATCAAACTTGCCCACACACACAAATATTTTTATGTATGCACACATACTTTGTACTCTCAGTTAAGTTAAAACCAGCATATTGGTTTGTTTTTATATCAGGCCTGTATTGACGTTCATTAAAAAATGCACATCCAAAAAAGTAAGCAAGGAGTTTGTTTAAATAATTAATCTATAAATGAAAGAAAGAAAGAGGTAAGGAAGCAAAAGAATGGAAATATGGCTGACAAAGACCAATGAAGGTAAAAAAAAAATCGCAGTTTAACATCAAAGGAGCATCATGCCAATTATTTAGCAGGTGTTTCTCCTTTATGACTACATTAAAAATTGTCCAGTCAGTGTGGTCCACCTCTGATATGTTGCATATGATGTAATTTGATTGATAACATACTTACGTGGAATTGATTAATACTACAGTGGTTGTCTGTGAGAGGCCATTAACCTGAGGTGATTCTAAAAACACTTTTTTCTCCTCAAATTTAAAGATATTGAATTTAATCACAAAATATAATTTATCAGCAGTATAAATTTAAAAAAAAATAAAATAAATAAACTTATAGGGTTGACTCTACTCTAGAGGGCACCACAGATACACATTACATACTATTTCCTCTATGCATCATACAGTATACTTCAGTGCACAGCATTGCACATAAACCCTCAAAGGTAAAGTGTAATTTTAGGAGTGAATCCATTTTATCATCAAAATCAATACTTTATATACTGTACACAGTCTGCTTGGGAAAAAGAGATTGCCTTTACTGTGTTTTCTCCTGCTAGCAGATGAATCTGAAGCTAATAAAATGACTTCATTGAGTTGAGGCTGATGTGACTATGACCCTGTGTTGCTCTGTGATGGTTAGGTGGAGTCCACCCAGAGTATGATCAGGATCCTGGGGCTGTCAGCCACACTGCCCAACTACCTGGATGTGGCCTCCTTCCTCCATGTCAATCCCTACATTGGCCTCTTCTTCTTCGACAGCCGCTTCAGACCAGTGCCACTCGGACAGACCTTCGTCGGCATCAAAACCACCAACAAGGTAAAGGAAAGCTGTCGTGCTGTAACTAACAGGTCTGTATATCATCAATCTGTCAATCTTTTTTTTTTTTTAAACTATCACTTAGTCCATAAAATTTGAAAAATAATGAAAAATGCCCATCACAGACTACTAGAACAGTCTTTGTGGCATCAGCATGTTACTTAATTGCAGCACTTGCGATTGTGCGTGGAGGGCCGTGAAGGGTCTCACCATGCAGTTGTGCTGCATGGTGAGACTGGTGCTGCATGCCTATGGAGACGCCACAAACACTAAAGAAAAACATGAATTTGCTATTGCAGTAGTTTGATCTGCAGTCAAAAACCCCAAATATTCACTTTATGAAACAGAAAAAAGTGTGCAAATTTTAGTATTTGTGAAACTGTCATCACCAGTTCATTTTCTGTAGTGAATCCCTTCATTCTTTCAGCCTTTGATCATATCCAGTAGGTTGAAACTATGTATTCAGAGTGTTTCAACTGGCATAAAAGTGTACACACAGTAAAATCAGTTCCTGTTTTCTGCTCTAAAGCAATAACGCAAATTTCCCATCTAATCTGATTTGGTGGCACATAGTATAAAATGGATTGTATAGGTTGGTAGAAACTGCCAATCTTCTCAGTGATGGTGGTGTGATATTGTTTGGTTTCAAATAAGGAATAACCTAGATAAGACAATTGTCAACTATGAGAAACCAGTGCGACTTGCTCTTGTATTAACAGAGAACAGTGTTCTCATTAATTATAGTGAAATCAGACTGTTCCTCTGATCAATATGTTGAAAGCAGACTGATGAGGTATCGGCTGCTCCTCACAACCAATCAAAGCCAGCCTGTCAAGACCATGCACATACAAGATCCCTCTATGGACGTGATATCACTCCATGCACATCTCTTCCAAAATAACAGTGTCAGATATAATGTAATAACCTTATTCTAGCTCATCAAATCAAATGCTAGCAATGGGCGTTGTCTTGTAATTCACCTCCATTTTAGGACGAGGACAGTGAACCAGGGAGTGCACAGGGCATCAGCCCACACCAGTTTGAACCCTATATGTCCAACAATTAGATTTCTTCAGCAGAGAATGGGGAAAAACCTAGCCAAAACAATGGGAACAGCTGGGAAGTACCAGCTGGAAAGATAACAGTTGACTGCATTAAAACAAAAGATGTCCTTGGAGTGATGTCACATCAGTAGAGGCGTCTTGTTGTGCGGTCCCAACATGCTGGCTGTGATTGGTTGTAAAGAGCAGCTGCTATCCCATCAAGATCTGTGGAACAGGTGAAGATCATTTCATCCAGGTTTCAGCATATTAATCAGAGGAATAGTCTGATTTCACATTAACTAACAAGAGCATCATTTGGCCTGGTCCTGTGGCATTAGGAAGCCTTACTCACAGGTTATCTTAAATAAACAGGTTACCTCGAGTAAAGCTGTCTCCACACTGCTTATGTCAATAAAACGTCTGGATCTAAGCTGGGATAAATTGTAATGATGTTGAGTTTACATTGGTGTTCTTTTATTGCCTTTTCTGGAGTAGTTGGTCTTTATGCTGCTTGCTATAACCCATACTTGATTTCACACACACACACACACACACACACACACACACACACACACAAAACATCCTAATGAAATGGAATCATCCCAGCTGTATGCAGGTTGTAGTGCCTCTCCTACACCTGTTTCTTGGCCAGTCAGTGTTGATTTGTACTCTTTGTTTCCACTCTCCTCTATGTTAAATTAAAGCACACTTTAAACCCCCCCAAAAAAAACATAAAATAAAACGTGTTTTTCTCTCCCGCTCAGATTCAGCAGCTTCATGACATGGATGAGGTTTGCTATGACAAAGTTCTGGAGCAGGTTAAAGCTGGTCATCAGGTAAGGGCTTGTTCAACTGCTCTACTGTATTTGCACATTGCATTTGTGTGTGATTTTGAACTGAAATAGCTAATGACCAACATTTTGTGCCACTTTTAATTATCTTTATCCTCTGACCATTTATCTTTATCTTTGAGCAGTTTCACACCAAATACATATAGTTTTAAAGTTTGTTACTTCCCTCAGACGTTTTTTCATCTCAGGATACAAAAGCCACTGCAACAACATTTAGACCATGTGACACTATAACTCTCCATTGAATCCCAGGAAAATAATCATCAGGGGCCATATCACAGAAACGTTCCATCTTTTTAAGACAGGATTTTTTTTTTCAAATTTGGTATTACAGAAGCAAATAAGTAACTAACACTAGGAATCCTATCTTATCTTTCTTCAAACTATCTCATCCCAGTTTAGGAAATCGTAAATTCTTATTCTTATTCTACAGGAACATTGACTTGGGAACTGTTGATCTGCCGTGATCTAAATCTGTAATTTCAGATCCTCACCCTAATAACCATGGTTTAATTTATCAGTTGTGTAAACCATGTGATTGCCACCTTGACTAAACTGCTGGCAGTGCTGCAATGTTCCACTGGCCCCGAAGCCCTTCAGCAGTTTGACCTTTCTGACCCTGACTCTTGGCTTCAAATGCTGAACGTCCAGGCTAATCTTACTTATTGAGGTATTAGGGGCCCTGTGGCATCCTGTCCACTCACAATTTCCAAACTCAGTCTTTGAATGTCATAAATGAAAGGACATTGCTACTATCACAATGCACACTAAACCATGATACTCAGTAATCATGCCCCCAGACCCCCATATTGAATTTATCTGCCTTATTCAATCTTCTGCATGATACATTTCCTACATCTGCTCAGTATTCTGACCTTGTCTTTTCAAGGAGGTAGATGCGAATTTCCTCTGCAACCATGCCCAGAACGAAACAGTAAAAAACAACAAAAAAAAAATCAAACGAGATACTACTCGGTATCACTTTTTTCTCTTTCAAAAAAAACAACAAAAAAAACAAAAAAAACCCATCACTGTCCCTCTTTATGATTTGCATTGTTTATTAAAAGTGTCACTGTAAGTTGTTTGGACAGGAAAAACTTGAAAAGGCAGACAGTAGTGTTGGATTGGCATCAGAATATATCTCCCATAGATATCCTGTTTCCTCCCCTGAAAATATTTCACTTAACTATCACATGAATAGGAACTCATGCAGTAAAATATTTTTTTGAACCTTTTGGAATTAACACCTGCTATCTGAACTCTCTGAAGTCCTTATCGTCTCCAGTCCCCCCTTGCCTTCCCCGCCATCACTACCACCACCCTCCACTCACAGTGCTTCCACTGTACCAACCTTAGAATGTCTATTGGGAACACAAGAGTTGTGAATTCAGCCTTTGCTGTTTAGCTTCCATCTGTTACAGCAGTTGAGCTCCCCATTGAGTGTGGTTGTTATCCTTTCTGCATCATTTTATTGCTAGAGCACACACACATACCACACACACCACACACACATTCTCTAGATTTCACCTTTTCTCTCATGCACTTCGTCTCTCTCTTTCACATCTCTCTCTCTCAATCCTTTTCTGGCCACTGAAAACTTGTAAAGTAACTAACATGTACCATTGTATATCTTGTCTGAAGATTGTTTTTTTTTTTTTTTTTATCTTACTAAACAACATAATGGTCTAGTCTGGGTTCTGGATGTAGGCTGTTGAGACCACAACCCTGAGGAGGAACTTTTTTTTCTTTATATTAAATTGTCATGAAGTGGTGGCTGTGACATATATTAATTTCATCTGGGAGGATCTGATGGATGAAATTTTCTTTATAATCCCTCTACCCCCCATTGGGAAGCAGACCGGTAGAAAGAAGTTTAATAAGCTCAGAAGCCGCCAGTTACCGCCTCCAATGCTTACACACAGCTCAGTGGTGCTGATAAAACACCTTCAATAAATAACATTTGCTGCACTGGTCTCTCTGGGCCTCACGTGTGTGTATGTGTGAGACACACAGTGGTTTTGAGGCATGCCACATTTATATGGTTTCACAGTGTTTTGGCATACAAAATAATAGTAATAATACTAGTAATAATAATTAATTTAAAAAAAAAAGAAACACTGGAAAAATGTGGCAATTGTCATAACCAGAGTCAGATAAATAAACAAATGAACAAAAAATAAATAAACACATTTTTGTACTTGCCTGGACTTGTTATTTGTTATTAATTAATAAATTAATTCGTTTATTTATTTATTTATCCATCTCCCTATCTCAGTTTAGCTTTATTTGCGATCTTGTGGGAGTTTAACCTTTGAATTTATATCAAACCATGATGAGTTTAGAGGTTGGGACATCCCTTGTGGTTTTCATTTTTCTTAAAATTTTCTATTACAATACACAAAGAAGCAAAAGAGCTACATTATTTCTACAAAGTGGAAGAAAATGCTCAGTGACGAGATTTAACTTCAAGCTCTGTGACATCATTTTTCTGGACAAAGTCTGTGATTTATCATTATTCTTTTGAAGATCCACTATCCAGGTACCTGGTATGTTCAGAGTTAAAACACCCATTATTAATATATTTGTATTATCAGTATGATTTGGACTGCAATATTCCGAGCTCTGGGAGAAAGTAGAAACTGTAGGGTAACAAGAAGACAGGCTTCAGGGGGTTAGGATGTTTTGGAGTAAGTATTGACTATATTTCCTGTGCTTCTTTATAAACCATATTAATAATATTCCCATAACTGGTTTTCAAAACCTAACAGCAGTGTATTGCACAGAAAATGAAAAGTTCTGGTGAAACATTCTGAAGAATGCGAGTTCGATTTCTTGTTTTTTCTGTATGGAATTATCGTCCATATCGTTAATCGTCCTGGGTTTCCTCACACAGGCAGGTGTATTGGAAATTCTGTAGTGCTCATGGATATTATTGTGATAGATTGTCTATCTGTGTATGCCCTGAAATGGATTATCTCTCTGCCATTACCCTGTGCATAATGGGTAGGTTACCTGCTGGGAAGGTTAATAGGGCAAGTAGAGAAAAAAAATCCCCCCCAAAAATCAAAGAAATAACCCACTAGATCAACTTGGGAATCTAGCTTAGAGTTGAAACTAGAGATGTTATTGACCACATCAGGCAGTCCAAGGTTGAAAATATGTCACTAGAAGGATTAATGCCTTATGATGTCTTTATGTCTTGGCCATTGTCCACTAAGATATTGCCATTGTATCTGCCAGGAGGGTGGGGTTCAAGACACACATGGAAAGCAGTTTGCTTGTTAGTTGTGTGCACAAATGATTTTTCGATTTGCTTTTGGAAATTTTTGGAGAGTAGCAGATTTTTGCTACATAGAAAGAGAAGCATTGTATTAGGTGGGTCAGTCCTATCCTTAGAGCAGATGAAGCTTCCCTGTTTCTTTGGGCTTTCAGTTTTACCAGACAGAGAGAAATTTTGGGTTTCTGTTTCTGCTTCCACCCACCCAGTGAGATGTTTCCCCAAGGAAAGCATGAAGGTAAAAAAGATTGGTTGACAAAATGCAAATCTCTTTCAGACAGTACTCAGTCATTGTATGGCAGAGACTTGTACAAATTATTTGGACAAAATTAACAAGTTGTGCTTTCCAGATCAAATGCAGATGGTCTACTTGAGAAACCAGTCAGACGACAGTGGGTTAAGTCTTATTAGCTGCATCTGTTTCATTTAGGAGCGGAGTGGGGTCACCCACACCCACTTCTTTGCTACTGGTTGGATTTATCATATGTAAACTGTTGCGGAGCCATCTTGCTGGTAGTAAATGTTTCATTTGCCCTTTGTGTGTGTGGAGTAGAAGTGAATCAGAGGCTAATGTGCCTTTTGCTCATGTGCAACCAAAAATCTGTACTAGGCAACTTCACCCTTGGGAGATGACTGTATGAATTTTTCGCCCCATTGGTAGGTGGGACCTAAGGATGGCTATGATCCTGCTTTATGTCCTCCATTCATCTGTCCTTTTGTTTGTCCAACACTTAACTTCAAGGCAACATGACCAAACCACACTATTTTATTTAGACTGATCAGAGGGCTCAATTACAAACAGTGAATATGTCTGTAATTTTATTACCTCTCAAATAAATATTCTGTATTCCTCTTCTTGGTTTTTCTCTTTCCTGAGTTGGTTCCTCACAGTAAATGTTAGCAAGAGACTCGGGTAGGAACTAGGAACAGCCTTTCCCTTCCATCTCAGTTCTCTTGTATTACTGTTACTGATTGTTGGTTTTTTTGTTGATATTGATTACTTCATACTTAAACCCTGTTTACAACCCTCCCGTCACTGAACACAGCAGACATTGCACTGTGATCTTTTTTTAACCTAAAACACCTAACCTCTAATCTTTGACTGGGTTGCTGTGGGATTTTTATTAAAATATGGACTTCAGCCACACAGCAGCATATGAGGGTGTTCCTAGCTTTTATAATTCAATACATTGTTAAAAACAAGACACAATTAAATTTTAAAAATGTTAGTTATTTGATAATGTGTCGAATTTAATTCAATCCTTGAAATGAAATATCACCTGGCTACATTTCACTGTTGTCTCATCTATGAAACAGCAAACCTTTCTTTTCTTCCTTCTTCCTTTTTATTTCCATGTACTACACATCTGCAGTAACAGTGAGACAGCACAGTGCTCAGTAAGCCTTGATGATGTCCGATGTTTTTCTACATTCAGTTGAAAAAGAAGAGATTTTTTATGCTTACCTTAATGGTTTGAATCTTTTTACCCTGTCTTTGTGTCTCAGGTGATGGTGTTTGTCCATGCTCGAAATGCCACAGTGAGGACAGCCATGGGGTTGATTGAGATGGCAAAGAACCATGGTGAAACCTCATTCTTCCAACCAGACCAGGGCCCTGACTATGGACAGTGTGAGAAACAGGTGTCGTATCAAGTTATTCATGCATCCTTAAAAAGCACTTACTGCATTTTCATACCTGCTGTGTTTAGAGCAATGGAGTCAAACTCTGGATTGATGGAAAACAGAGCTCTTTCGACATTTGTTACATTATGTTTATGAGTTGGCCATGGACCATTTCTTAGTGAATCCTGATCTGCATCATTTTAGTGGGAAAACTGTCCTTATTGTATGTCCTGGCGGTTTGTTCAATGTCTATGATTTATTGTTGTCAGCAACAGTGCACAGACATTCTTCATATGCTCAGTTGTCAAACTGCATATATTAAGGTTTAGCCTACCTCGTTCCTCATCCTTTTAAGCAGTACACAATACTGTTGTATCACTTCCAGACTTCTTCACTGATATTAGCTTTCAGATGCCAGTGAGCCGTCTTTGAAACATATGCATCAGAACATTATTTACTACCTTAGGCTGTGACAGTGGTTCATATTCAGTGGTTTCCTCAAAACTAAGAACACTAAAAGACAATCATTGACAGTATCTGAAATTAAGTTTGTGGTTCACATACCAAGGGCAAACCTGGGGTTAAAATAAATAAAAACAACAAAAAACTGCCAAGAATAATTTTTATAGACCAAAATGCTTACTGTGTAGGGCCTGTATTTTATTGAAATATATCCACATCAGTCAACTAAGAGCATGCAAACACATGGCCATTATTTACAACATTATTTACATTATGTACACTACCAGTCAAAAGTTTGGACACACCTTCTCATTTAATGCTTTTTCTGTATTTTCCTGACTATTTACATTGTAGATTCTCACTGAAGGCATCAAAACTATGAATCAACACATATGGAATCATGTAGTTAAAAAATAACTGTGAAATAACTCAAAACATGTTTTATATTTTAGAGTCTTCAAAATAGCCACCCTTTGCTTTGATTATTGCTTTGCACACTCTTGGCATTCTCTCGATGAGCTTCATGAGTTAGTCACCTGAAATGGTTTTCCAAGGGTCTTGAAGGAGTTCCCAGAGATGCTGAGCACTTGTTGGCCCTTTTGCCTTCACTCTGTGGTCCATCTCATCCTAAACCATCTGGATTGGGTTCAGGTCCGGTGACTGTGGAGGCCAGGTCATCTGGCGCAGCACTCCATCACTCTCCTTCTTGGTCAAATAGCCCTTACACAGCCTGGACGTTTGTTTGGGGTCATTGTCCTGTTGAAAAATAAATGATCGTCCAACTAAACGCAAACCGGATGGGATGGCATATTGCTGCAGGATGTCGCTGCAGGATGCTGTGGTAGCCATGCTGGTTCAGTGTGCCTTCGATTTTGGATAAATCCCCAACAGTGTCACCAGCAAAACACCCCCACACCATCACACCTCCTCCTCCATGCTTCACGGTGGGAACCATGCATGTAGAGACCATTCCATTCACCTTTTCTGTGTTGCACAAAGACATGACGGGTGGAACTAAAGATCTCAAATTTGGACTCATTAGACCAAAGCACAGATTTCCACTTTGTTTAGGCCAAGAAACACAAGGGATTTCCATTCCTTGTGTTTCTTGGCACAAGGAATGTACATTCCTTGTGTTTCTTGGCCCAAACAAATCTCTTCTGCTTGTTGCTTTTCCTTAGTAGTGGTTTCTTAGCAGCTATTTGACCATAAAGGCCTGATTCGCGCAGTTTTCTCTCTACAGTTGATGTAGAAATGTGTCTGCCACTAGAACTCTGTGTGGCATTTATCTGGGCTCTAATCTGAGGTGCTGTTCACCTGCGATTTCTGAGGCTGGTGGCTCGGATGAACTTATCCTCAGCAGCAGAGGTGACTCTTGGTCTTCCTTTCCTGGGGCGGTCCTCATATGAGCCAGTTTCGTCGTAGTGCTTGATGGTTTTTTTTGACTGCACTTGGGGACACATTCAAAGTTTTTGCAATTTTCCTGACTGACTGACCTTCTGTTCTTAAAGTAATGATGGACTGTCGTTTCTCTTTACTTAGCTGATTGGTTCTAGCCATAATATGAATTCTAACAGTTGTCAAATAGGGTTGTCAGGGCTGTGTACCAACCTGACTTCTGCACAACACAACTGATGGTCCCAACCCCATTAGGAAGGCAAGAAATTCCACAAATGAACCCTGACAAGGCACACCTGTGAAGTGAAAACCAGTCTTGAATGTCTCGCGGACCCCACACTTATTCCACATTTTTTCCAGTTGAGTTTAAATGGTCGTCATGTTCATTGACCATCTGCAATTTTTCATTGTGTTCTTTTACCGGAAATTTGGAAATGACAAAAAATAGAACCAGAACGCTCTTCTCATCTTTGCTGACTGAGCCCTCATTGTGAAAAGTTCCACAACCTGTCATTGATCATTTGTTCCCTGTTATGGATTGCGATTTAAAATGTAGTTTGTAAAAGTCAAATTTCTGACTACACAGTAAAGCTACTCAATTACAGTGACATGGGTAAATGTAATTAGTTACCTCCACCTCTGCATACCAGCCATTTTTTATGTGAAGACAAGTGTGTTGTAGTAGAAATAACCAAGGCAAAATCTTTTAATATAATATGATGATAGCAGAGCATTAGGCAGCTCAAGTATCTCTTGTTTTTAATTCTGTTTCTTTGCTGTAGCATATAGGTGTTTGCTGCTTCAGCAGTTTCCCCTCTTTCAACATTAAAGTTTGATCTATTTCTCTTAATTGTGAGATAGTGGCTTTGGGCTTGGTGGATTGGATTGTCCCAGTACAAGCAGAGTACTACAAATGAGATGCTAACCATGTTACAACCAGTATGGTTTTTAACATCACTGCCTCTGATTCCTCCTGATATTTTTTCTACATGCCTAAATAACATATTGCTTATATTTGCGTAAATTCCTTTTGGGGTCATGTAAAGAAAAAAACAACAACAATGCAGTTAAGATAGCCAGTAGCTGAGGCTGCTTCACAGGTTTCCCAGGTATGTTGCATACCTGGGGAACAAAGCCCATAAACCCAGTTACTTTCTATACTTTCTATTAGAAACAAGGCAAAATCTGTCAGATGTTAAGGCAGGCAGCAAAAGCATCCTATCTGTGATCATGGAAACACAGAATGTGATTAAAAGGCTTCGATGATTAGATTTGATAAAACACACAGGTCACACTAAGTTCACTAAAGGAATTGGCATGTCAAAGTCTTTTATTACATTAGTTGTCTCTGCAGTAAATGGCATTGCACCTCTACTGTTTGATATTGCTACTGTCAATGATGAACCCACTATTTTCTCATGTATCATGGTCTAAAGTTGCAATGCTTATAATTAGCCACACCATAGAATCTGAATTTCTATGAGCCACACTGTCCTAGAAGCTGCTTGGTGTAATACAAACCCTAAAACACATTGCCGTTATTTCAGAGTATTTATTCATAAGATTTAAGGGAAAGGAAAGTGAGGTGGAGAAAAGTTAGTGAAATTGAGGTCAGTCACCTCCTCAGAGCTACCTTTACCATGGGGAGCAGTAAACAAAGAAGAGACTATGTGGGTTAGAATCGGTCAGAGCCCACCCTTGTGGAAGTTATCCCACAGCAGCTGCTGAAATCCACAACATCTCCTTGGATAATTAACACATACTGCGGCAGGACAAGGTGTGTAGAGTTCACTGGCCACCAAAACTGCCTGTAGACCAGCTACCAGGAAGGACTGGGTGTTGTTTGTTCGAAAATTATTAAAGCTTAATAAAATTATTAAATCTTAAAAAAAAAATTAACAAATAAAATAACCTGGTGACCCTGCCAAACAAGTGTCTTTGTTAGTTTCCAACTGACACGGTTATCATTTTTCTGTCCAGTGCCCACGTTGTGTAAATGTCAGAGTCACTTGTGTCCATCTTAGCGCACATGGGCGTGCTGGTCTTGAGGTGTCGTCAGGCGCATTGTTGCTGCATTGCTAGCTTGAGGCAGTTGAAAGTGTTGAAAGTGTGCGATTGACCAACAAAAACCAGGTCTGAAGTCAATGGCACAATATTTCACCGTTATTTAAGGGAGCATTATCAAGATAGTAATGTGTGCCTACATAGTTGGGTGCACAACGTGTGTCCACTCTACTTGTTCCACAAACAGGACGCCTGCTTCACCTCAGGGTGTAGTCCTGCTGTTGCCATAGTTGATCTGCTTGTGTGCTTTTTCACCTTGTGCACGAGCAGATCTGTTTCCTCTGCAGAGAATAACAATCCACCAAGGTGTGGGTGCACCTGGCTTTTGAATGGGGAATGACCCTCTGATTGGGTTATTGCATGTTGAGCCCAAAACACACCCATGACTAATTAAGAGAGAAAGTATAACCCTTTTGAACCAGGCGCCTAGTGCAATGACCCTTTTTCTGCCATTAAAATAGCAAGAGTGGACTTGGACATGCTCTAAATGCACTTGCACTATGCTCTTGAGACCATGCACTTAGATTGGTAAAATGGAGCACCTTATTGTAGCTAATTATCCTATTCAATGGTTTAAATATTAAATATTTAAAAATCTGAATTACATTACTATTACCAAGTGAGGTTTGTAATTAGATTTTTCACATGCACATGAGTCATTTCAGCTAGTCATCTAAACCATAAAATGGTTTACTTGAGAACTGTGGTAATCCATGAACAGGTCAGTGTGAATGTGCCACATAACATCAGCCACAGTTCAGTCAGCCTGTCAGAACCCTCCTCTGGTAGTTTCATGGGACTGTATTGCCAGATGCAGCAGCTGCTCCTTTTCCTCCCAATTTTGCTCATATTCTGTTGTGGGAGTTTGTAGGTAGCGGGACAAACAACTTCTCTTCTTTGACTATTTCAAATGGCGCATTGTTTATTACATGTAGTTGGGTGCGAAAATGGTGTTGTAAAACTGTCAAAAGCAATAATTATCAGTGCTTTATTAATTAATTTGTCTTGCATTAAACACAGTAAACACTGTGAATGTTTAAATGTGTCATCAGATATGAGGTGTTATTGGACCTGGAACTTATTTTTTGTCACCAATACTGCACTGTCCCTGTCACTTTTATTAAAATGAAAACTGACCTTGGACTGTTTCTGACATATTTTGTACTTACTGCAAGCACAGAGATGAAGTTGGCTTGTTTTTCTTGCCTACGGCAAAAAGACCTATTGGGCCACTTAGTACTTTAATCAAAGCACAGGTATGTGATTGGATGAAAGTTAACCAAAAAACATCTTCGCACAAGTTTATCTGAAAGTTTGTTTTGAGGCCATTTATGCTACAGGTTCATTGGTGTGTAGCTGTCTTGGTACTTGGTACGGTCCAGAAAAAAGAACTGGGGTCCACATGAAAACTGAGGTCTGGGGTCCACTTCATGTGAACTGTGGTGTGGTCCACAGTAGAAATGAAAGCAGGAGGGAAGCAGAATGTTGTAACATATTTACATATTACAGTGTGTTAGGATACAGTAGGCTAGCTGACTCATATGGGGTATGAGTGCACCTTTTATCCTAAAAGTTTAAAGTGTAGTAAATAATGAGTTTCCATGTGTATCATAAAATGAAATCAAAGCATTTGGAAGGGAGAAAATAAATCCCAACAGAGCTGGGTCATTGTGATGAACTCACTCACTGTAGTTGGTGTGATAACAAAACTCAAAATGCAAGTCTTAACTTTAGCCTGCATTACAAAACCTCACACTTGAGAAGTACACCTTTTTTAAAGGAGCTCTGGCAGAATTGAATATCCACCCAGTTATAATTAGCATTTGTGCCAAGGCATGACTAATGCTCATTGTTTAAAGAATTGGACAAGCAAAAGTAGAAGCAGGAATGTGTTCCATGTTGTCAAGCCTGTGTTGTAAGTGCAAGTGACAAAAGTAGCATTGGTTATATAGATTGATACACAAATGCATCATCATTTGAAAGAATGTTCATGTGTTGGAAACCTAACTGGCAAGAATGAAAAATACAGCTGAAATATTCAGTTTAAGACTCTGGTAATCAGCCCAAGTATAATAATACCCTAAAATCAGCCACTGATTATTAATTCATTATTGAGGTATTTGGCATGGAACATTTTAACTGTTTTACAAACCAGGGTTAGACTTGTTTTTTTTTTTGTTTGTTTGTTTGTTTGTTTTAATTACATGTTTGGTGCTAAGCATCCTGATATGTCTGGGTGGCGTTTTTACACTGCATTTCCCAGAAAAGCCAGTATGTCTAGTGATATATGTTTCCGTGGATTTGATGAAGGTTGGCTTTCTATAGGCGGTGCTCTCTTCTTTGTCTGTCTCTGGCTCTTCTTGACCTATTTACTTCCAAATAAGCTGGAAATGTAAATCAGGAACTTCCTGTCCTTTGTACCCGAGGGATTTTCCCTGTGCTTTCAAGCTTTCATAAACGGGCTACAGATTGAATTACTACTATTTTACATCAGTCAGCAATGGAGAGTTAAACTGAAAATGCAGTGAATTACTTCATTAAAGCAGAATTGAACCTTGGCAGAGTGTTGGGTTGAATAGTCCCCATATGGTGGTGAAATATCCTCATTAGTTGCTCTGTGCTCCTCCTGGACTGGTAATCCAGAATACTGTATTTATATCTCTCTATTCACTTCCAGAGTGTGGCAAAACAGGTCCCAAAATAACATTTGTAGCACATAAATGAACGCAAAAGTGGATTATGGCAATAAAAATAGCAAGGCTAGTACCCATTTTTTTTCAAGGAAAATAAACAGCTCTTTTCTTGTTATTTTCCTATTTGAATTAGAAAGAAGATCCAGCAGGTAGCATCTGTAGGAAACTTCCCACATAGTAATATTGCACCAGAAATGATCTGATACTACTTTTACAAATAATTGCAATCACACACAAAAAAAATTAAAAAAGGAGACTGGGGCTTTTTGTTTCTTGTATTGGTATAATCTGCTTTGTTTGTGTTCATACTAGTCTAAGGAAGCACATAGCAAATAATGAAGATATTTCACCGCCATATTTCAAATTTGCTTTATAGCTGAAATTTGATGGCCAAAACTCCAAAGGAGGAAAAGGCAGATTTGGAGGCGTGTACAGTTAATTTTGGCTTTGGGTTTGAAAAGCCAATTGAAAAGCCATTGAAAAGCCATTGCAGCCCATCTCATCCATCTTACTTGTCACTCTCCACTATGTACTCATCAACTTTAAGGACTTTTATTTATGTAGTATTTTTCCCAGGTGCTTTACAGTTAAACTTTAAAAAATGACACCGTGCTGTAAAGGTTACCCCATGACTGCTCTGAGGGAGCTGCTCAGTAGCCAAGAGTGTCAGACGGTGGTTGTGTGGAGCTTTCCATTGACTGTCTGATGGAACTTCCCACCTCTGTGCTGAATGCGTTCCATCGCAACCGACATGAATGCCTGCAAGATGACAGAAAAACCTTGATCTGTCCCCTGAAAGCATTTATAACAGGTGCTTACCTTAAACACTGTCGTTAGCGAGGCTAGCTGCAGCCAATAATCTTCACTGCTAGTGCTAGGCCCATTCATCAAATTGAAAGAATTAATTTACAAAATCAAGACTACAGAGAACGCTAGGTTGTTTTAAAACAAAAATCCTCCCAGAGACTTTTGTTTTGTTGTTGTTTTTTTTTGTCCACCACTTTGTTGTGATGTCATATGTGGGTATTTGGGCAAACCCAGAGCTTTCAGATCCTCTCTGTAATTCCGACTTAACTGGCATTCTTTGCGCCTTTCCATGTAGGAAGTCAGATTTATCCCAGTTCCAAGTTCAATGGTAAGCTCCAGTACTTGGCAGCTCTGTGGTGTGCATGTGTGTAACTGTGAGTATGAAGCAGGGTGTTGCTGGAAAAGAGCATCCGTGCTTAGCAAAACTACCCTGGGTAAAGAAAGGAGTAAATAACAGAAATAAATTAATGCCTTCACACAAATGATCTTGAAAACGGAAATTTACACCTCAAAATGTGTTGTTAAATTTTTTTTAACTCCTTTTTAACAAGGGAAGATTTCACGTGCTGCCTTGTTTGACATTTCTTGTATTTGACACATTTACACTGGACTCTGCCACAGCACAACCACTGTCTTCTACTGTTGGGGGCAAAGTATCATGCTCAAGGATATCTCGACAATAGTTTTTCAGGGAAGACAAAACATTGCTCATTCACTTGCCCACAGTTTCTCAGCCAGTTCTGGGATTCAAACTGGCAACCTTCCAATCGCAAGCATTCTTCTTTAACCTCTAGGCTGATGACCGATGATTGCCGACAGGCAAGAAGTCAGATAAACGACCTAAGAAAACGCAGCAAGACGAAACCAAGCCAACAGGAAGAGTTTTTGAATTTTCCAGTCCCAAACTCATCGCGTCTTGACTTCATACAACACAGCTTTATTACTGTGCAGCATATACGTGCACACGTTAGAGGGGAACAAAGTGTGTGTGTAATTAATGGTCTCTGTGCTGTGAGAGTACACAGAGGTGGAGCTGTATTCCCCCTCAGAGGACGGTCAGTCAGACTCCAACTCCCATATTTAAATCTCCTCCAACAGAAGGCAGAGTGATAAATTTAGTAACCTTTTCCTTCGTTCCCTGGGGCTGAGCCAAGATTGATGCGCCTCTAATCTTCCCTCTCTTTAAAATGGGATATGTATACAAATCAGATCACTTTTCATGCTTTCTAAAAGAGGAAATAGAGACAAGAGATTACGTCGGGGAACTAAAAATGGTGCGTTGTGGCCTGGTTAGGTTTCAAAACTGTACTTTTAAAAGCATTTGTGTGTGTGCAGCTGCCCCAACACGTTCTTCGATTCGTCTTGTTGTATAAGCATGGACTGTACATTAAATCACCACTAGCTCATACGCTTGTGTCCAAACATGTTCATGAGTATTATCCACTCCATTAGCCTGTCTTTCTGAGTATTTGTCGGTCAGGCCTACTCTGGTGAAGGAGGGGGCATCAGGCTGATCCCACTCTAAGCCCACACAGAGATAATGCACAGCTTATTTGCACTCTGGAAATTGCCCCACATTAATATTTATAGGTGTTTTTTAATCTCCAATATGCATATGCAGTGAAATGAAGCACCTCTAAGGTCAGTCATATAATTTAGCATTTATTTATCCAGCTTTAAAAGTCAGAAGTGATTCCACTATATTTTTCCCTCTCCTAATGTTATTTAATTGGCTTTATCTCGTGGGTTGGAGAGGCTGTCAATCAAGCTTAGATATCTTAATGCACCCACTTGAATAAATTCTTGTTAATAGTGTGATTTTGGTGAGCTCATGACTGTACCCTGCTGGTAGAGAAGTTTTTGGGGAAAAATGTTTCCCAACAGGGCAATTTATCATATATGTCTGCCTTTTGATAATTTTTGACAGAAAAACTGTGTGTCTGTGTGTGTGTGTGTGTGTGTGTGTGTGTGTGTGTGTGTGTGTGCGTGCGTGCGTGCGTGCGTGCGTGCGTGCGTGCGTGCGTGCGTGCGTGTGTGTACACATGTAAGCACTTGACTCTTCACATCTGTGAGTGTATATGTAGTTTGAACTGGCACTCATGGGCCCTGCGTACTTGGAAGAAAAACTAGAAGAACTGGAAAAACTAAAGAAAAAGGAGAAGTTCCTTTTTCAATGACCCTCATTCTTTGAGCTTTAAAACCTCTGTCAGACGTACTCCCCATGAGAACACAGAAGAAATATAATTTGAAAGTGTTCCTGTTTACTGATCAGGTGTGTCTAATATCAGTTCAGTTTATTGGTCTGTCCTAAGTGAGGCAGCTACAGTGGGTCCATCGTTGTAGGGGTGGGAAGACAGACAAAATAATGCCACCACAGTTTTTTCAGATATGTTCACACCTCATGGAATTAACATTTTTAATTCATCCATTAAAGCATAACTTTGTAACAACTAAAAATTCGAATGAAAATATGCATATGGAGTGCGCACAAAAACAGAAAATGTTTACCTGCTAGAATGTCAACCTAGAATGTTAATAATGAAACATCACATGTACTGTCAGTTGTTTACACTGCTTCCTACTGTATATACAGTAGTACAAATAAATCATTCAAGGGAATAATCAGTTATATTGGCATTCACAGGAAGGGTCTACTGTCCTAGTTTCTATTTAGACCTCCTGGTTGATCGTGACCTTCCCAGTTTTTCTACTGATGCTGCTGTAACATAATAATTTCCCAGTTTGGGATCAATAAAGTAAAGCTATCTATCTATCTATTTATTTGCCACTTTGTTGGGTCATTCATGTTTTGCTAAACTCGTAATTCCATTTTTGTCAGTACTTGAAAACAGCATAGGTCAGTCACTGGCTGATTGCACTTGAGTGAGATCCTGAGGTGCATTATTAATGTCTTAAATACAGATATTAGATTTGTTTTCACTAAGTAATGAAGACGGGGGTGACGTTCAGTTTTTGGACATTTTCTATATCAAATATGTGGACAGATTTTTACCATTTGATGATATTTTAGGCAGAGCTGGAAAGTAAGGAAAACAAAATAAGATTAATGCCACAAATTGGTGTAGTTTCATCCAAATATGTAAATGATGCTTGCTGGCAGTAGTGCCGGTTTTATTTTCTTTGTATTATATGATTCGTACTTACATTTGGTCACAGTACATTTGAATTGCATGTATCTTAACTATCTGATTAATACAAAATAGGTTTAATACATCATTTCTCACCATTTTGTTGCACCTGCTTTAATAAATACAATCAAGTCCTTAAACTCTTTGGAATTGTCCTTTAACTTTTATAGTTTTTGTGCTACAGTTTTTGCTATTATTTATTCAGAAATAACAAATTTCAATCCCAGGTAGCCTTATAAACATCTTAAAAAATTAAAAATGTGGTTTTTGACATGTGATGCCATGAAAACAAAAAGGTGGATAAAACTGGTGATTGTAAACAGTTGCATATATGAATGAAAATTTGATGTGGATTGGAGGATATAAATAAGTTAAATCATGGTCTCCTTATGAAAGCAATATGACAGGAAAATTCTATTTGTGGACATTGTAAGCTCATCATATTGCCCTGGCCAGTTTGTGCCATGTACCTGTGACCACGGCTGTCCCCAGAGACAGCACTGTATTTAAAGCCCTTCTGACTTTAATTTGCTCCGACTCTGAGGAGCCTCATCTCCTCCTTCCTCTCCTTTCACCTCCCTTCATTTCTTCCCTATTCTCCCTCTACTGCCTCTCCACCCCCAGCATTTCTTTTTTTTTTTTTTTATCTCATATGAAAGGCACCAGCTTGTCTTTGCACATTCCAGAGGAGCTCTACCGTGGAGATTAAGAGACATCTTGTGGTCTTGTTGTTGCATTACACAGACCATGTTCAAATTCACTGTGAAGGGCCGTTGAGATGCTCAGAGATAATACACTGAAAACTAATTTATGGTTAAGATGGTAGGTGGATGTCAGCATGCTGCGCTATATCAAAGATTTGTATATTCAAGTAGGGATGCATTATACTTAAGAGAGGAGTGTTCACTTTGTGAAGAGGTACTCTGGGGTAATGAGATGTTAAGGTAAAGATAGACAGCACAGACACTTTACTGGAACGCCATCGCTTTGCTTGCGAGGATATCTTGAAGGCTCTTCCTCTTTCAACTCTCCCCACTGTGTGGTCTTTGATGTGCGGGTTTCATGTCATCTTATTTGACAGAACGCACTCCCGCTGCTGCAGACACACTGATTCTTTAGTGCAAAGCCTCCAGGGACTCCACAGCAACACAAGAGCAGACTCATTAATGTCTCTGTTTGCTTTCATTTGGTGCTATTTTTACAAGGCTCGTCCACTGCAAGTGCTTTCATTGTGTCAGATCTGTGACAATCTGTCACAATAGCCAAACCAGTACCCCAGTTGACTGATCAACTACAATGAACCGGAACACAAAAGCTGATGGAAATAGGCATTACACACATCACAATAACACCGCCTTAAATAGAAACAACACGCTGTATCATTCCGGGACAGATGTAGAGAAAACTCCAAGTCCTCCAGCCTCCAGCCAGATTATTTTGATATTGTGGCTCATCTGCAGTCTTGTAGCCTTAGGGAGTGGTCTCCATGTTATTGTGGTAATGCATAGCAAGTCCATTTTCCTGTTTAATTGCTTCATCATCAGCATTAAAACAGCTGACTGGGGTGTGAACTGTTCCGCTGTGCCACCCACCACGTCCCCCCTGCTAGAACAAAGGACTGATATCATACGCTGCTTTTATTCTTGTCTAAAAGAAAGAAGAAAATATCTGCACACACATAACTGCCATTCTTTGCTATGTCAACCACTTAAAACTATGTTCCACTTTATTAAAGTGAGCTTAAAGGAATATTTAGCCACTCGCATGAAGGTGAGACAGAGTAGGATAGTAAGAGATAGGGATAGAGAAGTGGAATGGAGTGCCTGTGAATGGCAACTCTTTCTCCCACTCTCTTTTGCCCATCCAACGTTAAAAGCCTGTCTCCATGAGGGCCAAACATTATGGCTGTCAAGGGCCTCTGAATGAATTCAACAATTAGCCACCTCAGTGCAATTTGACAAAGTAAATGCTCATCAATAAGCAGTTCTCATGGGAGTCAGTGTTGTTGGCAATGTTGTGAAACAGAGGCCATTTGCTGTTCATCATCACAGAGCCAGAGGTATCGTTAGTTGCCTTTTCAGCATAAATTTACACTTGGAAATCTAAACTCTTAAATTTTTTTGTGACCCATGTGGTGAACGTATGAACATATGGTACCCATGATGACCAATTGCTCTACATCTCTACCAAGGGATTGTTAAACCAATTTGCTATCATCTTTGCTATCGAAAAATGACCACATCAGTCCACTTAAAGAAGGATTGACATCAGTTGATAAGTGTCTTTACTGAAACTATAATGCACATGTGACTACCATGTGCACACAGACAGTATTTTGAGCAAATTACTGTTTAAAACTGTATTTTTCCCGTTGTCAGTACTGTTTGCCTTCTTTGTTGAACATATGTATGCGTGGAGAAAGACAAAGGCAACAACTTTCTCCAAAGTACTGAAGGATAGCTGGCATGTAATGTTGTGGCTAGTTTTTTCTTTTCATCCGCTCCCCTGTGTTGCACATGTTTCATGTACCTTTCAGACACCTGCCAACCTCCTGCCACCTCAGTGGCAGGAAGCTAACAGTTAGCATTTGGATCATCCAGCCAGAACAGCTAGAGGCAAGTGAAATAATATCAGAATCTTCAAAACAGGTGAACTGTTCCTTTAAATGCTGTTGCTACTGCCAGTTTCACCAGTTTATCGAAGTGTCAAAGTCTCAGGGATCCATGAGGTGATTACAGTCAACATCTCTACATTTCACCATTAATTATCCACTTCAGCAAATGAAATTGCCAGAAACAGCCAAAATGTAAACCCATTTGTGTGTATGTGTATGTATACATTAAATGTGATCTACAGGGAAAGTTTGAGAGCTTCATGCATAATTCATTTTTTCCCTAGCGGTAGCTGATGTTCTGTATGTAGCAGCGACTGTGATGGATGGTGAGTTAACGTGGCAGCTGGCTGTCTGTGGACAGAGTCAGCACTGCAGGGGGAGGAACAGCGAGCGGCAAAGGCCTAATGGGGGCTGATCAGGAGCTTAGGGCACTGCCATCTCAAATACAGCCATGGCACAGCAGACATCAGCGCTAACTCACCTTAGATTAGAAAGCGGGAGCGCGGCCGTAACACACACTGACACCTCAAAGCAAAGCCTCAGTCGTAGCATTTCAATTACTCACCTTCTCTGCATCGCGTGGTTTCTGTACAGCCTGGCCCTGAGCACTCCCACCAGGCGTGATCTTGCTCTTTGCTTTTCATACATATATGGCATGAGACAGCATGGCAGGGTTGCACTATGTTGCATTATATCATTTTTATAGTGGTGCCATCTGCACGCAACATGGACAACTGCACATGGCATCATAGCGACCATACTTGGACATTAATCATAACCTGAAGAGAAGTTATGTTTCTCTAGGAGTTGCCTAAGAACCTGCTAACTATGTCCCCAGTATTACATAGTCATTACTCAATTGTGTTTTAATTAAGAGTTTTTCATCAGAGGAATATCAAGATAACAAGAATTGAAGCTCTATAAAATACCAGAATTTAGCTCATTAGAAAAGAAGAGTGGAAACACATTCAAATTCTAAAGCAAATTATTCTTTTAATCATTGCCTGTAGCATTTTTCTAGCTGGCTGTTTCAAGTATTTTAGCGATGGAAACACATTTGTCACAATAATGAAATAGTCTTGGCATTATCAGCAATGACAAATGGTTCAGTGTTATTGCACAGCGGTTCAATAGAGACTTTGGACCATCAGTAAATCTGTAAAATATGTCCACTATGCCATCCCAGAAATGTCATCCATGTTGTTTCTCCTTTAGAAAATGTGCTCTTGTGGTCGCTGGTGCGATACAAGATAAATGCTAAGTGAATTTCTTTGTTTTTAGCTAACATATGCTTTAGGCTAAACCACTGTGCCAATTTTTCCATCACTAATCACTTGAAAGTGATTTTTGCCTTTATGTGTTTGTTGACCTAGATACTTATTTCCTCCAGAATCAGTAAAGTATCTAGCTATCTATCAATACGTAGGAAACCAATTTATTCTGTTGAACTCAACTGATGGAAGCAAACCACATTTTTGTTTGTTTTTTTCCCCAGCATTTAAGGGGTTCACCTTAAAATGATCATACTGTGTGATAGTCTGACGTTTAAGCTCTCAACCTCAATTTTTTCCGGTTGCTCTCCAAAGTCTGGACATTTTACCTGGCTTTCTATCACAGGCTAGCTGCTGTACAATTTATTGCTTAACACTATTTTCATGAGCGTTTACACACAAACACAAGCATGCATTCAGGCAAATGTAAACACACACAGTCTCAGGTACCGGCTGTAATGGGCTTTCTCTCTGCACTGCAGAGGCCTGGTTGATGCTGACCTCCATTTAGATGTCCAGTGAGGGTGTAAAACCTCTGTGATGAGGACACCCTCAAAGCCTGACCAGGTCATGGCCTCACTGCCAGTCGACAATACACATCGCAATATGTGTGTGTGTGCTTGTGTGTGTCTTCTCAACTGCAGAGTTGTAGCATTTTAATCTATATTATAAAAGACAGGGAATGGCTGTTAACAGAATTTTAACCCTTCTAACTTCAGAAAATCGAGATTAAGTCTGTTATTCGTTATTACTTTGACTCATCTCGATCTCTGTCAGTTTCCTCTTATTTCACTCCAATTGAATATGATCCCCATGTCAGATCTGGGCTTATCTGCCATCTGTGACACTCAAAATACTAAATCATTTATGCCCTTAATCACTTCATTGCTCTCTGTAACTCTCTTCCAGATCCAACGCTCCAGAAACAAGCAGATGAGGGAGATGTTCCCAGATGGCTTTGGGATCCACCATGCAGGCATGCTGCGATCCGACCGCAGCCTGATGGAGAGCATGTTCTCCAGAGGGCACCTTAAGGTGCTGGTCTGCACCGCCACCCTAGCCTGGGGCGTTAACCTTCCAGCCCATGCTGTCATCATTAAGGTCTGACTGTGCACTGCTCTATATAATATACATTTACTTGCTGATTCAAGGGCGTTTTGTTATGTTTTGTTCATTTCTAATGTAGCTTTGTAACAAGTCAGTACGTCATTATAAGTGTTACTATAGGTCCTTTTTACAGCAGCTAATTTAGTATAAAATAGCAGGTAAATGCAGGTGTTACTATTGACATTAATTAAAGTTCTGTTTCATTTAAGTGTAGCAGTGCCAGAGCCAGTGTTAGCCAGTGAGCCAGCATGCAGAATATCAGGAGCCTGGCTCTGGTAGTCCTAAATGGAACAGAACCTTCATTAATGTCAATAATAACACCTGTGTTTACCTGCTACTTCATGCCAAAATGGCTGCTGTGAAAACAACAATAGAGACAACCCATTTTGTAAAATATTTTTACATTTATTACATTTATTTTCACTTTGCAGTCCTAAATTGAAATATATTCACTCCGGGAGGTGGAATACATGGCCATTTCTCCCACTTTTTAATAGCAGGTGTACATGTACATGCTATATAGCCATGTGCATGTAATGGCTTTCTCACTAGCCATTAGGGATATCTTTAGATTTATTTGTTATCCTGAAGCAAAAGCATATTTGATATATTACCCAACTATAGTGTAAGGAAAGACTAGAAAGAAAGAAGCAAGTTTAGCATTATTTATTGAATGAGGCCACTACAGTGACAGGAGTCTAGATTTATAGAAAAATAGCAGAGAAGAAAAATAGTTGTAGGTATCTGAGTAATTTAACCAAAAAGGTACTGAAAGCTTTCCTATGCTGCGTAATTTGCGTAAAGGTTCTGAAGCCAAACGGAAAAAATGAAGTTTACATTAAATGCTCAAATTTATCTGTGATAATAGCTTAGTTAAAGTAAATTTAAACTTTGTTACTACATGAGTCCACATGGTGGTGAAACATCGTCATTAGTTGCTTATTGCTTACCTGGGCTGCTAATCCCTAATACTGGGTTTATGTCATTCTCTTCAGTAGCAAAACTCCCAAAATTGACATTTAATCAAATTTAATTGAATAAACAAATGAAAAGTAAGCAGCTCTTTGCTGAAATACAAACAGTACTCTAGATTAGCAGCCCAGAGGGTCATGGAGCAAATAATGAGCATATTTTATCTCATGTTAGCGACCACAACCCTCTAGCAAAGTTCACATTGTCTTTAACTTGTACCATGCACGTAGAATGTTAAGTGCTTGTGTTCTTGGTTCTTGTCTTGCTAGATTTCAAAATTTACCAGCTGGTTGGTTAGTTAATGCAAAAAGAAACATCACTATAGCAATTTTTGTTTTGGGTTTTTTTTGGTTGTTTTTTTAACCGATGGAGATTGGCAGTCTAATTTTTTAATTTACAAATAAAATAATGACATGATTTTCAGAATCTAATTTTCATAATACACCAGTCTGTAGTTGCGTGAAACGTGCAATATTGATTTTTTCGTCTTTTCATTGTCTTTCTGCTCTTTGGAAATGTATACTAATCCGAACCATTTTAAATGAGCTACTTTTGGGAGACTAAACCTCCCAGACTTCTACAGTCCCTGACAAAAGTCTTGTCACATATCCATTTTGTAGAAACAACAGCTTATAACCTGACTTTTAATTAATCCATTGGTTTTAGAAATGGCTCATATGAAAGCTAAAACCCTCCAAATTATGTTTAATATACCAAAATACATTTGCTTCACTGAAGAAAGATTGATCATTTAATGAACACAGAAAGGTCAGATTTTGGCAAGACAAAAGTTTTGTCGTCTACAGAGAGTAATGTGAAAATTGAACAAATAATTTACTTCAAATACAAAAATATGCTGTATAACATCAATGAATTAAGTAGTGGTGCTGTGAGATCCATATTTAATATCTTGTATGACTTCCATGAGCTTGAAGGACTGCATCCATGCGGTTCGACAGTGATTCATACAATTTATTGATGAAGTCATCAGGAATAGCAAAGAAAGCAGCCTTACATGCCTCCCAGAGTTCATCAAGATTCTTTGGTTTCGTCTTCCATGCTTCCTCTTTCATTCTACCCCAGACATGCTCAATGATGTTCATGTCTGGTGACTGAGCTGGCCAGTCC
>OMLB01064144.1:24749-44282 GCA_900302555.1 Myripristis jacobus | reverse complement strand
TTGGCCTCCTAACCTGCCACTCTCTCCCCCGATGCCTTGGCTGTTTTGACACTGAGGGACTAAAGGGCTCATCCAACTCATTACTAACCAGACTCTCACCTGCAGGGTTCCTGACTGTTTGAACCCAGACCAATACTGCTGGCTCTGACAGATTTATGATTGGGGTGGGCCAGATAGAGAACCATGCAATCTTAAATAGGACCTTTAACTGCCATTTGTTGGGACTAACAAAGCTCCTCCAGGGCCCATCTTTTTCCCTCTCCAAGCTTTTAATGAAACTATTTCAAGCCAACTGGCAGGTCACGTAGGCCCCATCGTGCAGGGCTGATTGACGTTGCTCTTGTGGCTCCTGATTAGGGTTAAAGCAAAGTAGTGATACTTCCAGCTCTCTAAGACCAAAGGGATCACTCTGTCACCCATACACAAGGTCAGCTCCAAGCGAGCTCTGCTCCTTACGCCTTCAAGGCAGTCCATAACTTTTACGTTTGCTCAATTTTTGGCTATTAGCCTGTAATCCTTGCTACGGCAATAAAATTGTGCACATATTGAAATATTTTTAAATTCAATTTCTCATCATTTTTAAGTGGTTAAAATATGACCAGCAAAACCATTTTCCATGCATAAGTTGCCACACTTCAAAGAACACATTCACATTTATTCTCTGTCGCTGTGTTTTCTTTTGGAAGCAGAGTAAGAGGCTCAAACACCGGTAGTGCAAGACTATACAACAGCTTTGCTTATCCCCAGGCATTTCCTGCACCGCATAATCTACTTTAGTAGTAGAAAAGCTGTCCGTGTTTGTGAAATAAAGGCATGTTTTTAAACAGAATACTTAGGCTTCAACACTATATATATTAGGGGGTGAAATGAATGCCTTTGTGATGTAAACATAAGTAGCCCTTGAATAAACCAAGAGATTGAAGTTCTAAGAAAGATAATAAAGTCGAGTAAATCATTGCAAATCAAGTGCTGAAATTTTTTTTAGAAAGGTTGGAACTCCATTATGATGGATGAGGGATGTAGTGTCAAAAGTCTGTCATGATGCAAGAACTCAGGCTCAAGCTTTGCCATGTGTTGACATCAAAATCTCACGCAGCTCAGCAGAGAGATCTGTCAGAGCAGCGGGTTAGAGGGACAAGTTGTTGGTCAGGATCTTGGGAGTTTACTGCCCAGCTTCTGGGACCCCTAGCAGGGGTCTGGCTCCATTCTTGTCATCCCCTGAACCCTCAACACAAACTTACAACACTGGCTCATGAACTCTGACCTCCACCAACCCAGTGACCCTTCCCCCATGACCTCTGTCCAATACATCATCAAATAACCCCTCAGATATCTCTAATCTGATCAGTGAAGTCATGTGGCATCTGCTGGGATCCTAATTGATTTAATACAATGCCTAATAATGGAGCTTTGAACCTATAGATATCCCTCACCTGTTATTTCATCCTTATGCTATGTTCCAGCGCACAATGAGTGACAGATGTTTATGAGAGTCTATCATTTGCACTGCTCAGTGAGACTTCTTAAATTATCCCAGTAGTGTGCTTGAGTGTAGACTGAAAAAAAGAGAAAACATATTTTCTTATTCATCATCTGACAGGAGCATACTTAACAAACTAAAACAAATTCTTTAAATTTGTCTAACTTAATTTCTTTCATTTCCTCTTACTTTGTGATAAGTAGTTAAGAATGCATGGGGGAATAAAAACACATTTGTAGGAACGCTAGTGAACTTTGTAGCCTTTCCACTAATGGGACCATATGAACTCCATACAGTAGGTCTGTGCCTAGTATTGTAATTGTATGAGATGTCACAATCAATGACTGGAGAGCCATATTTTCTCACAGCAGCAAGTGGTTGAACCGAATGACCGAAACGACTGTGAAATCATATGCTTCACTGCCAAAATGAGTGCGCAGCACACCAACAGCTGAGAATTTTTAGATATCCTGATGGAAATGGGAGTGTTTTCGTCCATATGACTGCGGTCAGTAAAAGGCATGGTTAACATTTATATCCTGCATGTACTCAAGTGTTTTGTTTGTCAAAAAGACACATAAACAAACATACTCCTGCTTGCACATGTACACTCAGATGCACTGCGGACACACACTTTCACTCACAGGCATGTCATTGCACTTGTTATTTTTAAGTCTCTATTTCAACTGACCAGGCAGGCCGACAACAACTGAGCTCATATATCTGTGGTGGTCTGACACTGACACATCCCTGGGGGCCCACTGTGTCCAAGGTGGGTCAGTCCTTGCATAAGCGCTACGACTGGACACATCAGACACATCTGGGAAAATACTGCCAGCCACAAGCAGCGACTGGTCATCTGTCGCTATTGATCTTTTGGTTTTGAAAAGAAATGCCAATAATGTCTGGTTCGCCTGAGCCAGCCATCCGTTCCCTTGGGATTCAGGCCTGTAAATATGCATGCCTGAGAACTTGAGATAAATTGGCTTACTATTGTGGTGTGCGACTATAAATAAATGTATTGGCGCCACTGTGACGAAAAGTACACTCTCTCATGCTGGATGCCATGGTCACATGCAAGCAATATGCGTCAGGTAGAGCTGTGACGGATGCGATATCATGACAGGCCGAGTTCAAACTAAGACACGTGAGGAAAAATACGATGCATGACATATAGTTAAGTACTTACAGCAGATGGGATGATAGTGATTAGATAGCGGTAGCGAATATATGGGCTGGGGGGAGAAGGAGTTTACAGAGGGAAAGTAATTTAAAAACCTCTTCAACCCTGCCAGTCCCATCGGTGGGTTTATCATTACAAATGCATGCTGTGCAGCTGAGCTTTGCTCAAACCCACATGACTTTATTTTAAAGTCTATTGCAGAGATCCCAAGGTTTCCAAAGATACTAAACATGTCATGATGAATTAGAGGGAGATGTGTATAAAATGACGCACAAGATGTCTAGATATTTTGATGTTATGGTGCAGCCATAAAACAATGGCATCTTGTCTATATATTTCACTCAGCATAAGCGTGGTGGAGCTTCAATGAACTGTTGCAAGCGGCAGATACAGAATATGCATTACAATGTTCACAGTCAATATGGATAAAATGTTGTTGTTTTTTTTGTTGTTTTTTTGAGTCAGATCAGTAGAGATAGGGTCCAGGGGAGAGGGATGCTGAAGGTATGGGAAGACGGAGTCTGCTCCCTGGAGGTGAGCGTGCATGGCAGACTAAATAGGGCTGGGTCGTCAACAGTGTGCTGAGGCAGTTTGAGTGGAGCAGCAGGTAGCTAGGGAGCTGTCCAAATACATACAGCTCTTAGGGGAAGCCAAGCAAAAGAGACGGGTAAAAGGAGAAAACCCCCAAAAAGGCCCACAGGCCAAAAATCAACCATCTCTATCCAGGCAAAATATATCCACAAGGCACTGTTTCATCTCATACCTTCATGACTTTTAATGCATGGCACACAACTGTTTTTCTTCTATGCTCATGTGGTTTGACTGTCCTGACCATATCTGTTGAAGGTATTTACATACGGCCTAGTCGCTGATAAATCGAGATGATATGCATTTATTCCACAGAATATTGTTGTTACTGGATGAAACAAGAGTTAAGCAATCAAAAGATAGTGATCTTAATGCAAAGTGAGATGAGGCCACTGTAGTGATGCTATAGCATTGACTGGAGAGTCATTGTACCACTCCCTTTTGGCTGTAGGTGCCCAGCTTTACTGTAAGTCTGCTTCTAATTGAGCCCCTCCCAACCCCTCTCTCTCTCTCTCTCTCTCTCTCTCTCACACACACACACACACACACACACACACACACACATACACAGACACACACACTGACTGTAGCTCAGATCAATACCCTTGTCATCAGCTCAGCACTCCCCTCCGCTGTACCATAAAGACCATAATGAGGGCTTTGTTTTCATAATGCACCATGTCATTGTTTCTCCATAATGTTTATCCTCAGCCACAGATGGTTTAAAGTGTGAACCACAGAAAAGTGTTGATGGCAAGTAAAGGGAGGAACAGAGAGTCAATTCAAGGCTCTGTTACTGGGCTGATACTCTAACCAAAACCATATTTCACTTACTCGCTGGTGACATGTGTTACCCAGGGGAAATACAGTATGAGGTGGGTCCTGTTTGCAATATCAAACTGTCCAACCACTTGGAATGCTGTTTAAACCTAATACTCTGTGCAATGTGGTGCACTGTTGCTGTCCAGAGAGGAGTACTTACTTGTGGCGGGTCATGGGCTTGTTTGGTGTGTAGTGAGGGTTGACTCCATCCTTGTACAGGTTGTATCTGTTTCCATAGAAAGGGTTGACATGGCCTCCATAGAAGGTTCCTTTACCGTCCACCACAGACAGCAACACTCCTAAGAGATAGCACTGTGCAACCAGCTGACACAACTTGGTCCTCATTGTTTTTGTTTTTTTTCTGGTGAGTCTGAAAAAGCTCTTAAGATTTTTTTTTTTTCCCAAAGAGTCTTGAAAACAAAACTGTCTGGAATGGACAATGGGAAAAAGTAAAAGCTGTAGATTCCTCAGAGTGTTGTGTTGAAGTCCCCTGGTGCGCGTGCTGTCTTGTCTTCAGTGGGCCCTGAAGGAGACATGCAGCCCAAACAGCTGTAGCATCAGCAGCATCTCGCCCTATACGCCTTCAGCTCCCACACTCCACTCACCGCGCTCTGAGCATGCAGACCGAGGAGAGGGAGAACTAGTGAGGGGAAGAGGGAGGGGAGAGGAAGAGGGGCAAGGAAAACAACAGAAAGGTGTGCTGGAGGAGGGGAAAGAGGAGAAAGAGAGGCAGAGAGGAGAGCAAGTGAAAAGAGGGAGAAGGAGGAGGAGGAGGAGGAGGAGGAGGAGGAGGGAGCAAGACAGGGATTGTGTGAGTGGGTCTCTAGGAAAGGTTCAGCTCTGTATGCGTGCACACATACAAGCATGTGTGCATGTGTGAGACCTGCTGACTAGACTCGCCCCTCTTAAGTCCTCTACACTGTGCATGAATGTCTGTGTGTGTGTGTGTGTGTGTGTGTGTGTGAGAAAGAGAGAAGTAGCGTGCTACTCCACTGCCTCTAAAGGGGCAGGCAGACAGACTGCCTGCATTTGCATATCCCACCCCAACTCCAGCCCTGGCTGCTCCACACAAGGAGGGATGACAGTCTCTCTCTCTCTCTCTCTCTCTCTCTCTCACTCTCTCTCTGACACACACACACACACACACACACACACACACACACACACACACTTGTTTCCACTTGTTTCCAATACTAATCGACTTGATTAAAGAATTTTCTACATTCCGTCATTTCCTTGATAGCAGTGTGCTGATGTACCCCATTCTGCCTTGTTTCAACATAATTACAGTTATTCACAGAAAAATAATCCCTAAAACAAATGAAATTGTAAATTGAAAATTGAAAACAAGTGGGCTCATCTCATCCCATTTTTTCACTTGTTTTGAGAAAAAACAAGATTTTAACACTGAATATGAGGCTAAATGACTTCTTAAGATGGAGCTTTTCCAGGGCTTCTCCCCAATCTCTCTTCACCTCTTTATCTCACTTTCTGCCCATCATCTCCTCTCCTGGTCCCCACCCTCTTTCTCCCCTAACTTTAAGAATCAGAATTTGTCTCTTTAATCCTCTAACATGCTTTTATTTTCTCCTGCCCTCTCTCTCCCCTACTGTTCTGGAAGCAGCTGTACATCAAAGGGCAGTCCCAGTGTGCAGTGCCATGTGCACGGCTGTGGCTGCGGCCAGCTAAGACGCTGCAGATCTGGACACAATGGACCTCCTCCTTGCCTCACTGCGGTCAGTCATTATAAATCCAAGCCACAGCTTCAGTCTCTCCACCCGCCCCGCACACCCCCCTTACCTCTCTACACACTTCCATGTAGTTCATGTATTCATGCATAACTGCCTCCTGTGTCCTCAGCACCTCTGAAAAAAACTGTTTGTGCAGTGAAATACTCACATCAGTTCAGTTTCTATGCGAAGAGAGCATCAGTACTTTTAGTCTGAATCGATGATTGTTATGCCTTCAGGTTTTAACAGTGGAAAGGCTAAGTTGCTGTCAGCTAATGGTTGTTTTAAACATTGCAATTGATATATTTAGTTTCCAAAACATTTGTGCACGACTTTCCACTTTTACTTTCAACCAAAATCACAAAAGATAACAGTTATTATTATAAAATCCATCACGTTTAGTTGCCATGGCTTTTCCTTCTCTGGAACCCCAAAAACCCATGGCCTCTTGAATACTAAGGAGTTGGTTCAAAATTACTTTGGATATCACATGGATCACAGTCTTATCTCCTTTTGGCTGTATATTATCAGTAGGAAGATAATCACTATTTGACCACTGGTAACATAGCTCATCAGTGTGATTGTTGGTTTTGGAAGCCAGCCTGAGAGTAGTGAAGAAAGAGACAGGTGTCTGAAATGGCCTCTTTGTTTGGATGGCTGGCTTGGGGTCTCCTTCTCATCTCTGTGTGGACTACGCACCATTTGCCCCGCTCTATTTGCTCTTCATTTGCCAGTCATTGTGAAAGGAAAACACACAGCCTCACGGCACGCAAAGAGACACACATCACATAAGTGGAAGAGATTCCAGACCCAAGGGTGCTCACCACGTCTCAGACGCACACGGAGATGGTGCAGTGATCAAATACTGTGCATTCTGCCTGGTAAAAGGTTGAACAAACCTTCAAAAGAGCAAGACTTCAAAACCTTGCAAAGCATTTCTGAGTTACAGTAATTCATATTTGAACATCTTTACTCTGTGGAGCAACAGGGTATTCTAGTGTGGATTCATGTTTACTGTTTGATATCTCAACCCCATCTGCAGTCCCTTTCATCAGTTTGATCTACACCTTGCACCGCTGCAGAGGCTCACCATCTGCGTGGCTGCTTTAGCGCTTAGCGAGCTTCCTGCTGAAGATTCACCCTCTCGCCCCAGAAACTGTCACCTCACAAATGGATGGAGACAATGAAAAGGAAACTCTCTCTAAATGTTTGTCTACTCTGGCAGACAGCACTCCGTTGAGAGGCCATCTTTCATAAAAATGACTGGCACAGTTTTAAACAGCTGTCTGTCCCGGTACACAAGTCCAGATGCTAAAGACTCCTCTTTCACAAGGATCCAGTGGGGAATGAATCTCTCAGCTAACGTCCTTGTTGATTTCCGAAGAGTTAAGTGAGCATGTACTTAAAGAGCAAAATCGTCAGTATTAATTTAACTCTGAGCATAAAAATGAACATTTTTCCAGTGTTCATACCTATCCACACCAATCAATCAATTTATACTTTTGGATAGTTGTGAACGCCCACATACAGTCATCTCTGTTCTGCGAGTGGAAAAGCAATAGTCTAATCAACACTTGTCAACACCAAATACAGTAACAATCATGGCAAAATCAATGCTTATAAAAATTGAATAATGTGTTGCACATGCTTGTTTTTGTCAGTGATTTCTTTGTGTTTGATGTAGTTATTGGAACGTCTGGGTAGTTTCAGATGTGCTGTTCTGGATTAATTCCATATATTGAATGGAAATCTGAGACAAAACGTAAAAAAACCAAAAAACAATATGTCTTCTTGTTCCTCTTGAGCCTTGGCTAAAACTGTATTTTGGCCATTTATATTTAATAAAACTGACTTTGACCAAAAATACAATACCGCACTGCACTGTATGCCATTTCCTCATCTTTATATGGTTTGGAATCAGGATAATGTATCCTGTTCCCGGTGATATACAGTCTGTGTCCAGTCTTTCCTTGAGCTGCCAGTGCCTGACATGACCCATCAGTACAGTATGAGTCTTGGAGGTTTGTCCTGTTGTGATGAGAAACAAAGTTAATGAAACCACTTAAGCGAAACGAGACACCACTCAATTAGTTTCATTGCCTTAACCTCTCCTTGAACCACCATTCGCTATCAGTCTTCTCCACAATTTTTACAGGACATACTTTTATTAGATTTTGACACAGGGGTACCGGCATGGAGAGAGAGAAGGAGAGAAAATGGATGGATTCCAGCATAGTGACATCAGCTGCTTAGCAGGGAGAAGGACACTTGATCCATTCCTACAGTAGTGACCTGGGAAACGACCCAATCTTCATAAAGTAGTAAAGAGAGGGAGAATGGCTGTCATTTATTTTCCTGCTCCCCAGTTGAGAGAGCTGGTGCACATGTGTACGCAATCATCCCTAATGGTCAAGGGTATACTATAGCTTCTGCTGAAGGACATAATCTTTTTGACTTGAACCTCTGTAAATAAAACAGCTTTATGTTTTTTTTTTCCAAGAACCTAAATATTAAAATTTCAAAATTTTCAAAATGCTTAAAAATGAACCGTGAAATTTACTTTCAATTAAGCTTAATCTTGGTGTGTTAACTCCTTAGGTGGTGCGACCCTCCATCACTTCCACTATAAAGTGTGCTCGTTAACATCTGACACCAGCAATAAAATCAGACCTCCATCTACAACAGTTCATGATGGATGGTGATAAATTACCCCCTCTCTCCACAGTACTGGTATTAAAGACCCACTGGTGGGTTCCACCCAGAGAAAGAGGAAATACTATGTATTGGCTTGGGATGGGGAGCCCTCTCAGGAACTCCACTGCCACGAGGAAAGACATGGCACATGGTGAATTTATTTCCACTGCAAAGAAAAATTGTAACTTGCTTGACTTTTGTGAAATCCTTGAAAGAAGGGGTAGATCTTAGATATGGGGCTATTTTGGAAATACAGCTAATACTTCTGCTATCCTCCCAAAGAGAATTTTTAGAGCACTTGAGTGTGTCCTATTTAAACAATAGTCCAAAGAACAACCATTGTGAACTGACCCATTACAAGCCCTCAAATAGAGGGGGAACAAATGCAGAAGTTTCACAGAGGTCAAAGGGGGCTTCCTGTGATGGAAACAGCCCTTTTTCCACAATAGGACTGAAGAGGATATGAACTCATAAAGATGTAGGTGTGGGAATGGCATGACATTTTAGAGTGTACCCTCCAATGCACAATACTCACTTTTTCCTCTCCAACCCGCTCCTTTCATCTACACAGGCTCAAAGCCGTTCTTGATGAAACTGTGACAGGTATGCGCTAGTGTTTACTCTCTGTCCAGGTCTTCAAATGAGAGAGTGCAGAGGTGAAAGGATATGGAGAGACAGAGCGGGGCTATATATTGTCACAAAATGGTGGATAATGGCCGAGACAGACAGGCACCTCTCTGTGACTGCGGTGGCAGTGTCGTAGTAGCATCTGGGTGAGAGCGTGACAGCTGGTACAGCTGAGAGACAGTCCAAGTGTGAGCTGGAGACGGTCTGTGAAATTCCTGGAGCCCTCATCTGAGAGAGATGAGATCTAGTCATTATCCACTAATCTCTGTAGCTCCTCCTTTGAACGTTAGATTTTTGTTTACTTACTTCTAGCGCTGGGACACATGGCAGTTTATGTCCAGCTGTGGCAGAAAGTTTATGTCATTTATGTACAGGAATACTCACAAGCATGAAGAACTGATGAGCTCCAATAGGCCTGACTAGAAGAAAGGTTTATGGCATGAATGTATTGACCTTTCTCCTTCGTAATTCTTACATGTCTTGTTCGGAATGCTAGGGTAACCAGACCTGACTTGAAATAGCATAAAGTTATTTGTTTTTCACTAATTAAATTAGTCTGTTATCAAATCTCGTCTTTCTTCGTAAGTATCCCACTTCAGATATCCCATGCTTGTTCTTATTGATTTCATGGATTAGAAACATCTGACCACTTGAATGAATCTATTACTTCCCTACTAATAGTGTTTCTGAAAACCTGACTGAGTCAGGATGTGTCAGTTTGGATTTTTCCATATCACAGGGCTGGCTCTTGGCACACACACACACACACACTCACTCACTAACATACATAACCATACACACAGGCCTGACTGTCTTATGAAAATGCTTTATCAGATGAACAAAATGTACCATCCAGGCCAGATAAATTGATTAGATTTTGTTCAGTTAGAAGTACTGCGCAGAACTTCAGCCCATGCAACAGTTGGTCTTGTTATGAAACTGCAAAGCGTATTTCAAATATATTCACTCAGCACTGGTGGCCTTGCTCCTGAAAGTGATTTTAAAATAAATCCCATCCACATTATCAGATCATAATCCCTGCATCAGTGGAAATGCGATATATATAATGTGGTTTATAGGTTAAATAGATCATAACAGCATGTATTGACATAGTTTATCTAAAAGGGCTTTTAAAAAACCATTCTAGCAAATCCATAATGTCAGTGTTCTCCAACTGCTGAGCTGCTGTGATAGTAGAGTGGCTATATGCAGTCTATATGATTTATGGGTCAGTCATATGAAGCATGAGCTCATTCCAGCTAGCACGGCATCCACCCTCTGCCAAATGTGGTTGGTGCAACGCAAAATTACATTGGATTTGCAATCAATGCTGGCGCTGCACATGCACCAATGTACACACACGCACAGACCTCTTTCTCTCTCCAGTGGGTACGATAGTCTGCATCCACTCCACATCTGGTTTACATCACAGGCAGACCACCACCACCTAACCAAGATCTATCATGAGACATGCATACACACACACACACACACACACACATACACACACACACACACACACACAAACACAGACAAATCCATCTCACCCATATTTCATACCTCATCATGCAGCCCTTTCAGAGCGAAACACAGAAGCACAATGTTGTCCTTTATCCTCAGCAAGCAAGCTGATTTCATGTTAATGCCTTGTGCTAAAACACTGTAAGATACTGTACCTGACACGCATGCTAGAGTGTTTGCATGTGAGCATGCATGCAAACACTTACTACTTTAATTGCAGGCTTTGTGTTTTATTGTAAATGCTGGAGAGTGTGGTGGGGGTCAGTGGTCTGCAGAAAATATGAGGTGTGCTGAGATGAACATGCATTCACAATGAGCCCCTTGTTTCCTCAGCAATGTGTTCTCAGTTGCAAAGCAATTAAAGGCTAGTTTACTGGCCACGACTGCACTTTTCTCTGCCTCTGACGCAATCCTCCAGGTTTGCCCTGCTCAAGGCTGAGTGATGGGCATACACACACACATACCAGCATGCACAAACAAAGGTACACATACACATGCACAACCTGGCAGACATAAACAGGGAATGTGTTTGCATGCAACTCACACGCACACACACACACACACACACACACACCAGTCACCCAGGCTTGGCAGAGGGAAAACACACTATGTTATTGCAGCACAAGGAATGCCCTTGTATGAGGTCCTTACTCTGCCCGCCTTACAATGATAATAATTCTAGCCAGTCAAGTGTGTGACACAAAGATTAGAGTGAAGTCAGAATCATTAATGTGTTGCCTCAACAGCAGATTTATTGAGTACTGGGCTCAGCTTTAACCTAACTTCACAACTTTAACCCTTACTGCAGCTGTAAAGGTATGCCATATTCATTCACATAAGTAATGACTGACACCAGCCTGTAGATAAGGAAACCAAGGCAAAAATCTACTCCAGTTTTTCTGTCTCTATTTTTTCCTACAGTTTTGCCTGAATCATTTGAATTTTCTCATTATTCTGTCCTGATTCAGCCCAGTGAGACGGCTACGCAATGACACCTATGCAGGTTTTGACTGCCCTCATTTTTTTTTTTTAGATAAAACTGCAGCAAATGAAATTATTAAAAAACTCCTCAACAGTTCACAAATAAATCATGGGTGATCATTTCATTACTAACCATGAACAGAAAAGATGAAATGTTACTCCCTGTTATAACACAAGCAAATCTATGAAATGAATATATGCTGAGGCTAAATATTGTTGGTCTGCAGCCAGACAGTATCCAGGGCTCAGACTGGTATGTACAGGTTGTGTGTATTTGATGAGAGAATATCACCCCAAGCTGATTTGTCTTATGATAGCCCTGCAGGGTGTGTGAACGGGCATAACTTTCTCCATATGTGTTAGATGTGGTCTTTACCTCACTCGTCCCTCACTGTCTCTGAATTCTGTCCAACAGCAAAACACACACACATGATGAAGAAGGATCATTGTTATTTGGAGATACTTGAAACAGGGTTTCACAGTATTTGGCCCACTCAAGGTCAGCGAGTTTGGGATTTATTCTCTATGGTTTAAGTGGGTGATGGAGTGGAAGAAGTCTAAGCCATAACTCAGAGAACTGGCTTCTCATACATTTTCTGTCTCTATTTCCAGTGTGCACCCTGAGAAGCAGCTAAAAACTCTTTACCAATGTTATTCCAATTCCCCCAAATCAGATCAGATTGGGTTATTTCCCTCAAGGGGGAAATAAATCAATTAGACTTAAGGTTTGCTGGTGATAAGTGCGGGTGTTATCCATTCCTTATCTCTTTTAGGGACTGGAACACACAATGGCAGCCTTGTGTTCTTATGTTTGTTCTCTTTACTATGGTTTGAGGTCAACACAACACAAATGGGCCTATCACTCTAACAACTTTGTGGCATGTGTATGTATGTGTGTGTGTGGGAGTGCGTGTCTGCGTGTTTGTGTATGTCCTCATTTGTGGGTGTCTGGGTGTGTGCTTTTCCCACACACACTGGCAGGGCTGTCTATGGTTCACGTGAGGTCACCACTTAGGAGTGTCATAAATTCACAACACTAAAGCCATCATTGCCTTTCCTTGCCCATATCCTTGAACATCACTCATCTGACCAAAAGGCTTCTTGGTACTCATTCCTCAGTTCCATCCAACCCTCCAATTCCCTGCCTCCGCAACCCCCTAGCCCCACTCGGTTCACACTGACTAATCTTATTCTTCATCTGCAGCCACCTAGCTACATCCCCCCTACCCCCGCCTCATCCTCCCTCATCACACCATTATAATAGAGGGATTTAATTCTTTAGGCTGACCAGTGTAGCTCCACAGCTCCAGCTTGGCTGGCTTTCTAAGCTGATTCTGTAGTGTGTTAACTGTGAACGGTACCAGTGTCACCGCCCTCTGAAACACTCGGACACAGTCCAAACCCAGCCTTTATAATGAGACCATGCACCAAGAGTCACAATAAGCTTTCACGAGTCCACAGCTCCAATGACTGGTGCTAGCAGGTTTCCTTGGCTTGTCTATAGAGAAACCTCAGCTGAAAAGCCTTTAAGAGTATTGTTTAAAAAACAAAAGTCCCACCACCCAGCCACTCATTTCTGGCCTCCACAAACAGAAAGGGCCCAAATCAAAGGTGCCTGGTCAATGGCGTCTCAATGGTGAGAGAAAGTGATGGATTCCCAGCCTGAAAACAGAAATAGTTGATCTGATCTGCCATTCTAAGAAGTCATCCTGAATAAGGCAATGAAGTTTGGCTACTGCGGTCCAAGCTTCCTCAGTAAGCCTGGGATTCAGTGACAGCCATTACACAACAGAATAAGCCAAAGGGAATGAATGGGGAAGCTTTTACAAAGTCGTTTAGTCAGCCCAAAGGTTTTCAAGGTTTAATCTTTTTTTCTTATGCCAAATAACACAAATTCTGGCCTATATAGCCTAGTGGTAAAACTTCCCTTATGCATCAATGTCAGGGAAATTTGATGCATCTACACTCAGTGATCAAGTCAAAAAATGTTTCCAGAAAAAAATATATAAATCTCTTAAAATACTCAGGCAGCTAGACCACAAGTTGTTTCAATAGGCATTTAGAAAATATGCTTTTGCTGATCTTCTCACACCACTGCCCATGATTTAATTCAAGTCAAGTTTATTTGTGCAGCCTTTAATCACACTTACAGTCTCAAAGGGCTTCACAGCACTCACGTCATGAAACAACCCATAAAAATGATTAATGAAAACAACAATTCCCAACCTTGCAGCTTTAAAAGACAACAAGTAAAAACTCCCATTAAAACCTCATTGGAGAAAAAATTGGAAGAAACCTTGGGAAAGATTCACAGCAAGAGATCCCCCTCTAGGACATCCAGCATGCAATGGCTGCAAAGAGTGAGCAAACAAAGATGAAATGCTGACAACAAAGTGAGACAAACAAAATACATAGAACAAACACAATATGGATACTTGAGTGAATATCCCGAACTGGCAAAAGGTATCAACTAAGTCACAACGGTCACAGTTTCATTAAGGCCATCATAGGAATGGCATCCACTGCAGGGATGTCAATGCCATCTCAGTCTCCATGGACCCCAGCTTCCACCAGAGCTAAACAAAGGATGCTGATGTGGACCAGCTGCAGCCACATTCTCATACAAGCCAACAGGAATCATGTTGTCCTGCTAGAATAATAAATCCCCACCCCCATGGATTTATTAGTAACAAGTAAACAAAAGTTGTAACTCTCCCACAGTGCAGTCTTAAAAATGCCAGAATGGGTGATGAGACACATCCCCTTAATGTGTCTCATCATCCATTCAGATATAGAATTTGTCCCTCTAATTGTAGCAGGAAGAGTCCTCCAAAGACGAGAAGCAAAGTACAAAAAGGCCTTCTTTCTTTTTGGCTGTGGGGATATAGATAAGTAGCCAGCATCTTGCACTTAGAGGGTATGTGGATGTATGTATGAGGCAATGAGATCTGATAAATAGGATGGTGCAAACTCAAGCAATAGTTTATATGCCTGCAGAAGCACATCTGGAAGTCACATCTGGCAGGAATTGCAAGCCAGACCGGTGTAGACTGGGTAGGATTTATGTGGTCCCAGCCTCTTGTTATGGTCACGCAGCAGCATAATTGTTTGAGATGAATATTTTTAATGCTAACATAAGGTGAACCAAAGAACTGGACGCTGTAGGAACCAAATCAATATAAACCTGTCTGTTAAGCTTTCCATGTCTGCTTTTTTTGCTTTTTTCATTCAGGTCATGCTTAATTATTAATGTCTTACTTAATTATTAATGTGTCCAAACCATCAAAACATGCTTCTCAAGTGCCAACATGTGTTGTTGTTGTTGTTTCTTTCATGATGACCTAACAGTATGCTACTATGGATCATCAAAAGTTGTACTCAGATTGTAAAACAGGTTGAATCACAATCAGTATTAAGTAGGCAATCACTGATCACTTTTATGAGTGAGGTTTTTGGTAGAATTCATTTATTCATTTTCCAAGCCACTTAACCTTATTAGGGTCTTGGGGTGCTGGAGCCTATCCCAGGACCCACTGAGCAGAAGGCAGGGAAACACCCTGGACAGGTCGCCAGTCCATTGGTTTCAGTAGAATAAAAAGATTTAAAACTTGATTGAAATAGTGCAAGTTATCAAAAAGTTGGCTGGCTACGATCCTTTTCAATGTTTTGGGAAAAAGATGAAGGTTTGAGATCAGTCTATAGTTGTGAGAGATTTCTGGATTAAATATATATATTTTTTTTTAATTTATTGCATAAAAAAAGCTTTTGTTTGTTTGGCAGGGGAGAGAGAGTGGATGACATGCAGAAAAGACCTTGGTCTGGAATCAAAACCAGGCCACTGTGGTAAGGAGTCAGCCTTGACAGGTGGTGCACGCTACGAGGTGAGCCACCAGGGGGGTCACAGCTATATTAAGAGTGGAAGGCATATTGCCAGTTTTTCTAAATAAATTTTGCAGTGAGGGTGCCAAGCATACAGGTCGTGGATTCAAGGACAGTATAAATTTGGGAGTGGTGTCTAGGGAAACTAATCTGAACTGAGTGTTTGCAAACAACCAGAGAAGGAAGCAAGAATATTAGGCAGTTATTAATTTGTGACAGTAGTGGCATTGATATGACCACTTTTATAGCTTTACTTTTTACAGCATTACCATGATTACTTCAAGGACAGGCTGATTAAACTTGAAATTTACAATGTAATGGTCTGATAAGGTGACCTCACTGTGGGAGGATACTGGCAAACCAGAGAAAGCCATGAACCAGGACTTAATCAAAGATGTGACTATTATGAAGGGTGGATTCTTGAATAACAAAGTCAAAACAAAGCTATCAGTAAGTACTGAGAAAGCTTTTTCAGTGTGAAGAAAAGTGTTATTTGGGTGAAATCACGGTTCATATAAACGTTATCAGCTAGTACAGGAAGTAGGCTGGACCCTACACTGTGAGGGCTGACCTTTAGACTTGAGCCATGCTTCCATCGCGGGAACTTTCCCTTGGGACCAGCGACCTTTTCAGGAACTCGCTGCATTTCCAGCACAGGAACCAGGGTCTAAATTAAGTTTTGAGGACATTATTTTACCCCCAAAAAAGCCCTGCTTGGGAGGTAACACTTTCCAAAACATCCTGAACATTTCTAAACGGTGAAGCACTCGCAGCATTTAATTTCAACCACCATTTTTCTGAAGCCTCCAACCAATTCGTTTTTTTTGTTCATTGTTAACTGATGTAATGCTATTGATATCGTAGCCAAAAGCTAATGTGAGTTACATGCTAACACGAACCACTTTAGTGCTACTTGCTAATGGTGTAGAATTGTGGTGTTTGCAAGGCAAAGGTTGACCAAAATGATTGTATGAAATGATATCGCAGTGAGACAAAATCTAACATTTATTTATTTTCAACAGCATTTTTTTTTTAAAACTACTTTTACTTGAAAAAGTTTGTGCTGAGTGACAGTGCTCAGTGTGAAATACCATCTTCAAATCTAATCTGCAAAAAACACAAGAGGACAGAGTTTAAATGTTGTGACTTTAACTAAAACGAAAATGCTTTGGATTTAATGATATGCAACTCTCATGTGACATGTCACTATTCATCATTCCCTCATTCACCAACTCATCTTTCCCTCATCCCACCACTTTCCTTCTTTAACTTCCCCCCGAGGGAAATCCTGGCTTTCCCCAGCAGCATCCAACAATATTTGCTGTTTGAAAGGTTAGTTATGAGTTTATAGTAGTCCAAGTGAAGGAAATACAAAAAGATGAAGGGACCATGTGAATTCTGGGTTTTGTTTGTCACATGTTCTCTGCTTTCGGTAACACAGTCAGCTCCTCCTACAGCTTTGATTAGTGTTTACATTGCATTCCCGATATAAGTTCATGGCTAAACATAGGCGTTTAATATTACCTTTAGATAACTCAATGTTACTTTCCGTTCTCACTCATGTTGATGCAAATGCAATTTATAGTGGGCCAGTTGCTGTTGCAGTGCTTACGGAGAGCCTTCACAGTCTGGACTCTGTAATTTAAAATAGAGCAAAATCAAACAAAATCAAATCAACAGTAAGCAGAGTAAATGTAATTTGTTGTTTCCATGCACACATGCATGCATAGCGTATACATATACATACACACACTAATTTTGCCTTCTCTTGCACACTCACACACACACACACACACATACGGACACACACATACAGACACACACACACACACACACACATACGGACACACACATACAGACATACACACACTCACACACATAGAGACACGCACAGAACACATTGAAGGCCTGGCCATACATTTCAGTGCTCCTCCTTGTCTGCCTGTGTCTTGAGTTTATGATTTATAAACACTACTGACAGAGAAGAAGAACAAAGAGGAGAAAAGACGATGACTTGGCAAGCGCTCGAGGCCGGGGGGACCCTTTACCATGCTGTGATCTAGGACTGCGATGAAGGCTTTTATCACTCTGGTGAAAATAGCATTGCTGCTTGTCATCTATATTTCTGTCTGTCCCCCACCACCCACTCAGGACACACAAGCACACAAGCGCACACACACACACACACACACACACACATTTTATACCATTCCTATCCCTGCTGTTTTGCAGAAAATACCTCAGCAGCCAGCTGTCAGTGACATTTATGAGCTAGATTTATTTTTCAAGCGTTCGTAGAGTTTCTGAGCATTCACAGGAAAAACGGGATACAGAGTATGATTTGCGATTACCACAAGTCATCACTTCACTGCACTCCTCATCAAGTAAGTGGGAATGAAAGGGGAAAATTAACACTTTTCTCCCATGTTTTACTGCACTTATATTGGACAGCCTGGTCAACTGAGTTCACATACAGTAAACTTCAAATCAAAATGGTCAAATCGTGCCTCTTAGTTTGAGCCCTGACATTCCCCCCCCCCACCCCAATTTCCTGTGACTGGAGGGAGGGAGGCAGACATGTAGTGAAGTAGGGCTCATCTGGACTGCAGTCTGAAGCTGCAATTGCCAAGAATCCCTGGCCTGCATACCTAAGGGAGCTGAGACAGGATGCAGGAGGCAGATGATCAGCATCAAACACGCCGCTCTTCGGCTGAAACACTGCACCAGGCTAAGGCTCACCACCAGCCTCCACGCTAGCATCAGCCTGTTTATGTGACACAGCAGCACTGATCAAATCAAAGAATTGGTGATGCTGTCCTCAGTGAAAAGGCTGCAGTTACTATGCTGGACCAGCTTGTAATATGGAGGTAACAGTATCGGTGGAGCGCTGAGAATGGACAGCCATGGAAAAGTCTATTGTTTTTGGCAGTGTGAAGTGTGGGCTGGGACTCGCGTTAATCTCTCTCTCTGACAACTAGACAGATAGCCAGGTTTAACTTCAGGTCACTCTTAGGGGAAAGAAGGAAACAGGGTGGACAAATGGAAGGGTAATGGATTGTGGAAAAGGATGTCCACTCATTGAGAGCAACAATCCAACCACTGAAAGGAGTTACAAACAACTGATTGGGCAGCACACATACCACAGATAGGGATAAAAGTGGAATTTGGCACATTACAAAGCCTATGTGGCAGATGCTCGGAAACGTGTCTGTGTATTGAAAAAAATCTTGTTGTGATGTATGACACAGTCTTAGAAGTGATATTAGCTGTAGTGCTGCATATTGCTCTGTTGTTATGAATATGGTGCCAGTCCAAGTTTAAACTAATTTCACTATTATACCATATTATAATACCGTATATATACCATATATTTCCTTATGTTGACGTGTTGGCAAAAGTACAGGCTAGAGCTTTTAAATCACCTGGATTGAAATAAGTTTCTTAAAATATGTAATGGCTTGCAGACATGCATACAGTGACTGCCACAGACAGTTAGGAGTCTGCAGAATAAATGTGTATATCATATTTTTTGTTTTGTTTTGTTTTTTTCTTTCTTTGAGAAACGGATATTGGTACTACTGCAAATGTTTTGCATTGTTGCTTAATGCTGTAATCCATACACTGCAAAAAAAAAAAAAACACAATTTTTACAAGTAATTTAGCTATATATTCCACATCCTTGTTTATGTCCATACTTAAAACAAGTGGAAAAATGAGATGAGATATTTCCTCTTGTTTCCATTGCAGTTTCACATGTTTCAGATTTTTTCCTAGGAACAAGTGAAACTGCACTGGAAACAGTGCAACAAAAACAAGTGGGATTATCACATCCCACTGGCAGATTTTTTCACTTGTTTTAAAGAAAACAAAATTTAAGAATGAATATGAAACTACAACAAACTTGTTAAGATGGGCATTTTGTCAGTGTAGTGGTCACACCTTTCTACTACACATACACACACACACACACACACATATAGGACAACCTGCTCTCCACACCTGAGTGAATTAACTGAGTTCACTTAATG
>OMLB01064144.1:0-24729 GCA_900302555.1 Myripristis jacobus | reverse complement strand
CACGTGCCACAGTCTGTATTGGTACCAGGTCCAGCCACTCTCCTCTCCCTGGGGCCAGGTCTAGTAAAGAGTTCTATAAATAAGGCCCTCTATTTCCCTGAAGCTCATAAATCTTAGAAAGCTGGATTTCTCTCCCTTGTGGCATCTGGCGTCATTTGTCACATATGTGGTGAGCAATTAGGTATAAAAGGAAACCAGGAAACCCAGCAAAGGCCGCACTGGCTGGTGCCAGCAGCCATTGCTATGTTAAACCTCACCGCAACGAGACCACGATCCGGAGACTCCAGCGAAGTGAGAGAGAAAGCAAAATACAAGTTAAAAAAAATGAGTATTGGGTCTGTGAAATGACATCATTGTTTTCCAGTGAATGATGCAGCTTAAGTTACTACATCCTTGTTTATGTCCACCACAGGCTAACGAGCATTTCAGGCTGGCATAGATCGCAATCAAAGCGTTTAGCTCTCATAATCTTGGGATGTTAAGGTTAGAGTCATGCACACAAACAAATAGATATGGTGCAATTGCAGGCGGAACCTCATGCAACCACACAAACCACACACCTTTTTAAATTCTGAATTACCTAATATGACGCATCCCATTGACATGTTGACTACGCAATGCAATACAGATTAGAAACCCTGCGGTGTAAATGTCCACTTTGTATAGTCATTGTGGAGAATTTCCTGATTCCGGTCGTTGGAGGTGGGTATTTCTGTCTTTTTATTCAAGCAGCACCATCAAGCAGCAGAAACCGAGAACTAAAATAAGGCTTCCTCTGTCGTGTCCAATCACAACCCGGTGCCAGTCATCATGCTGCAGTGCTGCAGAGAAAAAATTCAAACAGAGGTTTTGGGCTACAGTTCAAGACTTTTGAAGAGCAAAATCTGACTACCAAAAATACTGCCAGACTGGAAGGAAAACAGAATGGAAAAAAACTGTTATGTGATTTTGATTGCAAGCCCTCTCATTTATTATACATTCGGATGGGGTTTTTCAGGCAGCCAGTGCAGAGATCCCAGCCTGGCTCTGCACACTCCTGGGCTCTTCCTCCACCTAAACCCAACAGGATTGTAATTGCTGCATCTGTTTCCCTTCACTCTTAAACCGCAATTAGGCACTTTCACAGCATGCGGGTCAAACAGCAGAGCTACCGTCTGCACAGAAACACTGTTAGACACACTAATGACTGTAGAGAGGACAGGGCACAAGCCAGGCCTGTCCTACTGCCACTTGTGAGGGAACAGCACTAGATAGCTATTGATCGAAATAACCTCACAATATGTCTACATTTTTACTGTCAGAATAAATCCAATATGTTGATTAACCATGGATATTAAAAACACTTGTAGATACCATGTGGTGGTGAAGCAAAACATACATCTCCACATTTCTCTGTTTCTAAACTTCTCTTTCATCAAGACCCCTCCTTCTTCTCCTGACTTCCTGGTCTGGTATCTTCAAAGTGCCGGGCTATTCTGGAGAAAGCACCTGTGCCAATAAACACAAAAGTATAACTTCAGTGGAGGTGTATGCACATGTTAGTACATATGTGTTAACAATCACACGCATACAAACACGCACATAAGCATCACTGGCCGGCCACAAGCACACAGTGTTTAAAACATGAAGGTGTGATGAATTCAAATGATCCAGCAAACTGCAACATAAAGGCAAAGGCAAGGGCAAATTTATTTGTATTGCACATTTCATACGCAATGGCCATCCATGGTGCTTTAAGGCTTAAAAGGACATTCAAAAGCATAGAGAAGAAGAAGAAAAAAAGGAAAAATAAAAAGGAAAAAAAAGTGCAAATCAAATCTCTGACAATCCACAACCTAAAATTCAGCAATCAGTAATTTATATCAGTTTAAGAGAAAGTGGTAGAGAACATTTGTGCTCTTTAACACCAGAAGGTTTGAGGAAGACTTCCAGCTATGAATTTGGTGAGGACTGTTTAGACTTAACTCACAAAAATTGTGGAATAAGCACATAATTTATTAAAGTGTTAGTTTGGGCTCTTACCCATATAGTGGTATTTGTTACTCCATACGAGTGTAATAGGTCCTCCAAATATGACCTGTCAACTGTTTTTTTGTTTTGTTTTGTTTTGTTTAAATTTCCAAGCCATGTATTTCAAGTGCACATGACACGCTGTGTAAATAATACAGCTTTGGAGTTACCAACGGTCTTTTCCAGCCCTCTTGCTTGCTAACTGGTGGAACCACATTGTTTCTGTATCACCACACAGCAGCTCCCTCAGCACTGTGTGTTTCTATGCAAACCTGACATGTGTAGCCGTTGCTTTAAAGGACTTGGACTATGCTTACCATGTGGACATAACCAATAAACTGTGTGCATTTGTCGACTGAGTTCTCACTAAATTTGTCCCTTGGCAATTTTGATTGGAGCAGGTTTAATATCCTGGCAAATATATCTAATATTAGTGTTACTTGAATATGATTGGAACCAAAAAAGACAGAAAAGACTGATCAATTAACTAATCGAGACAATGTCGAAATTTTATTCTTTATTAGGGTGACTATTTCACTGTCTCTCTATTATCAGAGTAAGCTTGATTATTATTTGTTTCTGTGAGTGCCACTATATTGACACATAAATAATGCACCAACACAGTCTCAGTCTAGACATGTTTCAGTGCCTTAGTGTAGATAGTGAGAGTGTGGTCACATTGACAACTAAAGAGTGGGAACTATCTGGGTCTGAACTGGTAGAGAGGACTGCTGAAGCAAATCCCCATTCTCTCCATTGCCAATCTGCCCTTTCTACTGACTATCCCCACAACAAACACAATATAGCAACAAAATACTCTCTTAATGGGGCTTTGACCTACCCAGTGGGAAAGTGCTGCTGAATGCCAGGGTGAGAATGGGGGGAAGAGTATGTATGGACTGGGATCACTGATGCACATCGAACTATCAGACTCAAACCCCTCAACCCTTCAACTGCTCAGCCCCATTCGTCCCCCAAAAGCTCCTCATCCACTCCCTCCACCATCCCTGTCTAGGACATTCTTTACCCCTCTGCCCTATTCTTTTCTTCTTCTCTCTCTCTCTCTCCTCTTTCTTTACTTCCCTTTACCCTCCTCTCTCTTTCATGTGGTAAAGAGAGTGGTGGATTTCAGCGAGTTCACTGATAAACAGGAGGATGCCATTGAAAGCCCTCTTCCTATGGTGTAATGTTGTGTTTTCTATACACTAATCAATCAGACTGAGGGTATGAGACTTTGACTGAGGTCTCGCCTAACTATGCTTTGGTTTGGGCTCTGTGTCCTTATGGCCTTGAATAACATGCAGTAGAAGTTAGTCAGATGCACCCCAAGTCAGATATGTCCCATGTCTGCTACTTTACTTTTAACCACGGTTACACTTAACCAAACCTCTAAATTGAAATGCCATACACCCCTGTTAAGAGACTTCAGACCTGACCTTTGACTCCTGTCTGTTAGACTGAGGGTGTGGCAGCAAGTTCATTACACAACACAGCCGAGGCATTGCTTTCATTGCTCATTCTATCAGGGGATGTGGTGCATGTGTGTTTGTTTGTGTGCCTGTGTGTATGTAGGTATATACACAAGGAGGTTGCATGCAGATATGAGTATACAAGCGTTATACTCTGTGTGATGGTAACAATTCAGTGAGAACTGTGAGCCAACACTTGCAGCCCCTGGGTCACAAAAAGAACAAAATGCACCAAAATTAGACAAAGCACAATGCAGCTTCTGTTGTTACAGTGAAGCTAGCCCCCCTCTGTCCCCAACACACATCTGCAAAATCATTAACAGATGTCTAAAGAGCCTCCCTTCGCCAGCTATCACAAACACACACTCTCTACCTCGCTGAATTATTCCATTTTCTCTGTCATTGTCTGGCTCCGCTCCTCGATCTGCATTTCCTCAATTCCATCCCCACCACCAAAAAACTAAAACACTCATGTGTTGTGCTGCAAATGTTCACACTTGCAAATGCACAGTGCATGAGAGCATCCACAGTAAACACACACACACACACACACACACACACACATACTCACACACATACTCTTTGCTCAGGCCCTTCCTCCACTGAGACTTATTCCATTCCAACAAAACCATGATCACCAGCACAGCCATGAAACTCTGTTAACAACTCAGCACATCCCCTCTCATGCTCTGTCTCTTCCTGATGCCACCTTCTCTTGTTCTTGTGGCAGACCTCCAACACTGCATTATATGCCGATGGAAACATCACTTCATAGGCTACCTGTTCCCACGACATCCAACCACGGTCATTTTGATTTTGAAGGGGAAAAATACCTGTTTATCTTATTTCTACTTTATGGCTAACTGAAAACAAATGGAAAATAATTTAGAAACAATGCTCAATAATCATTTAGTTGTCTTTCCACTGTTAGCAAAACTCTGACATGGAAATACAGGACTTAGTGGGGGGATACAGATGGCAGAGAAAACCCTGCTTCCTTCAACACAATGGGTACACCTCTCATCAGCTCTACACTCAATAATTATCACCTCATAATTAGTGGTGCAGGTTTCACAAGCCAAGCCGAGAGTGTGAAAGGTGTGCCAGTGCAAGTGCTTGCCAGGCAGTTAAGCTGGGAGAAGGAGAGTTTGGTGGGGAGAAGAGAAAACTGGATTGAGTCCACAGTGAGACTCAAGGCTCCCAGGAATTTACAGTTAGTCTCATAAAGCCAATGAAAAGCAGAGCTTTAAAACAGCAGGCACAGCCATCTAAAGCAAAACACTGGAAGACTCAGTTAAAAGTTCTGAATGGACAGCAACAGGCGCAAGGCTCATGCATGAGAGTAGAGTGAGGAGAAAGACAGCGAAAAAGGAGAACCTCATATTATGTTATTCAGTTATTGTTAGTAATGAGCAATTATTTGGCTAACACGTGTACACGTGTACACGCTTGTCTAATAATTGCACCGTAAAAAGAAATACATGCACATACTGGGTGTCTCTCATCTTAAATAGGCCGCTACTTGGCTATAGGATCAGAGCAGCCGGGTTTAATTAAATGGAGTGTGCTTTTCATAGTAAAGTGATAATATCTATTAGAGCTTACAGGATTAGGCTCAGTTACAGGGGAACTCTGGAATGTAGAAAGAGCAGTTACTATGGTCGATCAGTGAAAATCCACAAGGCATTAGTCAGGTCACAAATCCAGAGTTTACTGAACCACTGTTGCTAGTCTGGAACACGGTGACCCTCAGTGTGCCAAAACTAATGGAGTCCTGCCACAAGAGTACCTCATAACCAGGATTTGGCTTGGTTACTAGCATTGGATCAGCAGTGTGTGCATGTGTACATGCATGTGTGTGTGTGTGTGTGTGTGTGTGTGTGTGTCATGAGTGTCATGTTGGCACTGCATTTCAGTAAGAATACAAAGCAAAGCCATAAACTCTTAAAAACCATAGCAGCTGTTCTAACTGAACTCAAGGAGCCACATACCCATTGGTGTGTGTGTGTGTGTGTGTGTGTGTGTGTGTGTGTGTGTGTGTGTGTGCCTGTGTTTTGGGAGTCCTTGAGAAGGTATAAATTGGGCAAAAGGAAAGACATGGGTTCATATCCAAATAGCTCCCAAAACTCGGAGAAATAAATGGATGGGGGAAATAACGTACATGGACAAGAAAATGGAATGGTTTGGAGCCAAATGATCCTGAACGAATATGTAAACAAAGTGAGGTTGGATTTCCATCAGACATCTGAGTGAACTCTGGGTTGCTGCTGGTGCTGGCCTCTCACTTCATGTTCCGATGTTATAAGCGCAGAGGCTTTCCAGAGGACAGGAAGAGATGGAGTGAAGGTGAAAGAGAGGAGAGAGGCTCATTACAGAGACAGTATAGTAGCTCTTTGCTCATTTTGCTTTTGTTTGTTTGGCATTTGGCTGGTGTTTACCATTAGCGCGTAGGGTCAACATTCAGACCCTGGCCGTTAGGCTTTCTCATAGGGCAGCACCCAACAAAGGCAGGAGTCTGCTTGTCTGCACAGAGAGGCCCCTAGCCATGCCAAACAGGGGCCCGGGGTCACCTCATCCATGCCCTCTTCCTATGTGTGACTTCGGGGGACAAGGCAGGACAAACATGGGCTGGTCAGCAAACCTAATGAGAGTATATGGATATAGGATTGTGGCTGAGTGTGTGTAAGATGACTTTGTGTGTTGGTGGAAAGATAATTAAAGGCATTCAGTAACAATAACAACATACACGATGGGAACATTCTTCTTGTCTGAGGGACAAACAATGATGGGTGATTTAAAGGAACAGTGTGTAGGATTTAGCGGCATCTAAAGGTTACAACGCAGAATGCAACAAAATTGTCAGCATTCCCCATCCCTCCATTTTCCAAACACGAACCACGAGGCTATGGCGGCTATCAAAACAATAATAAATCATGGCATCACAATTTGAGATGACATTGAGATTTGCTGAAGTCCTTTTATTTGGCATTTTCAGTTATTTAGATGGCAAAATGTTATATCATAACAACAATCTTCAACAGTATTTCACGCTCAGTTGCTCTTGTGTGTTGTAGGTATGGTCCTCCATAGACACACCAAAAACAACACATTAGCAGCACCCATTTCCGTCAGCCACTTGCAAGAGAACAATGCATTCATCGCAAAGTGTGGTTTTGGTTTGGTTTGTCCTGTCTGAGCCACTGTACAGACATGGTAAAGCAAGAACAACTAGGACTCGTACTTTAAAAAGACTAAAAAGACTTATTCTAACTTTTTGAAAACACTACCACTCTACATTTCTTGTTCTTATATACTAATAAAAAGTGCTTCTTGAATATTATATCCCATTTCTTTTGACTCAATTTCAGTCCTGCACACTGTCCCTTTAAGACAACTGAAGTTCCTCTTTCATCATTGCAGAGAAACCTACAGTAATCATATACATATACCTAATTCATAATTCAATATGTACTCTGACTGAGATCCAGATGCTTCCTTGCCACCAACAGAACTCTTATTCTCAGATGGTTTGCAGAGGTGTGTTATGTCCACATGTAAACTTTGGGGATCCCTTAATGTCTACATCTTTGATAAAGCAAAGATTGCTCATCCCACTCTGTACAGGGGAGTCCATGCTGGTGGCAGTCTAAAAAAGTCCAAGGCACTCAGACATAGGTAAAACTTTTTTAGATTGCAAACCAGCTATGACTTGCCTATACAGATTGGGATTATCAGTGGTGCTTTATCTTTGATGTTACTGCCCTGTCCTTTGGAGCACCTGATTGCTTTTTTACCTTTACAGTCAGTGTTAGGCCCAGAGTGGGACTCACCTCTTTTTTATTTTTTATTCTTGGTCAGTAAATTAAATTTTTGTCATGCCCCACGCTTCTCAAGTTAAGATTTGGAATAGTGTGTTTTCGCTGAAAGGTTTTTCCTGTTTTAGAGCCTTAGATCCACAGCCATACTGTGACCATGCGTAAAGGGAGCCCTATCCGCAGAGAATAGCCTACATAGCCTGAATGCCAAAACTGGCTTAGTCTAAACATTCTCACATATCAAAGCACATCAAAGGACACTTCCCTCACTCCTCAGGGCCAGGTACAGAGTTGAACAGTCTAATCAGTAATATGTCCAACCCACTTAGTTACTGGTGGGGGTGATTATAGAAAATTAAGGATTTGGGAAGTGGATAGCGAAAAGCTCAGTTTTTGTATCCAAGTATGAAACAACAATTGGAGTGATGGCGGGGAACTTGGAGAGAATGATTTCCGTGAGATCTGAAGTGGAAAACTCCTTGCCTTGATGGGCTGTTGATGATGGTGAGTGGGTTGGTGTAATCCGGGTGGTCAAGGATCCCAGCTGTCCCAGCTCCCTCAGCCATGCCAGCTGGATACATCAAGGCCCTGGGAGCCACTGGGACCACAGGGACACCAGCCAGAGAGACAGAGAATGGATTAACTGGTATAATTGGTAGAATTAGTAGCAGAAGAAGCATGGTTTTGAACATCCATAGGATTAGTGACATCTTTGATAATGAGGATTGAAGCAAAGCCAGTGATAACTGAAGACTTTGGCTCTGCTATCAAAACAGAGTGGGACAACAGAGAGCGAGAAGAATAAGAAAGGGAGATGAAGTTCAATGGAAGCCATGTAGAACACAAGGAGAATTTATTCAAGAGTGACAGCTTTTATAATACTCCTGTGCTCTCAGTTTGGACTCCAACCCAAAGTCCTGCGTCAGTATCTCTGAATGCCTCTCCAAATTACCTCAATTACTGCAGAATGTCCCATCTGGCGCCTCCAAAAGGCCCCCAGAGCCCACCACTGACTGTCTGCTATTGACTGCATACATGCTTGCGTATTTGTGTGTATGTGAGTGTGTGTGTGTGTGTGAGTGCATGTGAATGTTTGTGTCTGTGTTCATGCATGTTGTTGTAAGTTTGCCAGGTTTTGCATGCCTGGGGAGTGCTGTGTGGTTGTAAGGACTGTGTACAGTAGTAAACTCGTATTCCCACAATATAACTGTATTTCCACAATATGTTTTGTCTGTTAATATTATCAAAGTAGAATGTCCAGTGATGCCGAGGGTCCATTTAAGCCAAGAACAAGAGAGACCTGATCTCCATGTGCCGCATGTTTAGTGTTTTATTTCTTTCTTCTCTGCTTAAGTATGACATAACTATCTTCTGATTACTTATTTAGCAGAGCCTACCAAACTGATCAGATGTCCCATATATATGACCCAACTTGAAGTGAAGCATGGTGGCAGTGCATCAGAATATTCAAAGTATAGTAAGTCACTTCTATAACAGCATTAAAAAAACAACAAAAACAACAACAACTCAGCATTTATTTCTACATGTATGGGTTAAAGATAAAATCTAAATATTGCAAATGTTTAAAAGCATATCACCTTTAGACACAGAACTTTTTTTTTTTAAAGTCATTGTCCACTACGAGTGACAGCAGGTCTGACTATGCATAACCTGTTGTCCATTACAATAGTACCCGCTTTAAAGAGATGTAATCTGAACATTTTTTATATAATGAAAATTATGTTTTGACATACAGAAAAAAATGTACTGGCATAATAAACTGCTGTTAGATGGCAGATACTGAATCTTTGGAGTCAGAGAATGAGGATGTTAACTTGAACTGAACTGAACTGAAACTGAAAAAAGTCTAATTTCTACATGTAATATGAATAAGAAAACAGATAGAAATAATTATTCCTATGGCTCATATTGCCTCAGAGGAGACAGCTGGACTGGAAGATGCCAGACACCCAATCACCAATTTAGATCTCAACTCCTTTGTCATCAAAACCATCTGAAGGTAGTGAAACACATTTTTCCAGATTAGAGGACCTAGACAACATTCACGCATTGTCTGTTCCTTTTATCATATCCAAACCTTCATCCTGTCCTCTCCTCTCCACTCAGCAAAACTTTGCATAATCATAATGCTATGCAGTGTCCATCCAGCAGGTTCACATGGTCGCAGCCCCTAGAGACACCGCCACGGTCAAACAGGGACATGAACAGAGCCGGGACAAAACTATCAGTCCCTGAGACAATTATCTAGTTAGCTCTGCATTTATTCCCTGTGCTCTGTTAGGTTCACAGGCATCCATCGCAAAGCTGTGCGGATGAGATTTCAAGAGCTGTTATTCACATCTGTGCACCAGATACCTACACACATGCACACATGCACCCTCAAAATTAGAGAGAAAGGAAGGGTGACACGTTTACATTTCCTGATGCAATAATGAGGAGAGAGAAGGAAAGTGAAAGTGATAGCATATGAAGGCTTGCATCTCAGTGTCGTCTGGGTTTCATTATGGTGACCTTCCACTGCATTCAGGGAAAAAAAAAAAATCAGCAGAAATCAGCAAAATGCAATCAACCGTGAATTATCCTATCATAGAAAGATCAGAAAATCAACACTGTGGTCAACTACACCCAGACACAGTAGCCAGTTGCTTCCTCATGTGAAAATTCAATTCGATTCAACTCAGTTCAATTAAATTCAATTCAGTTCAGTTAAACTTTATCGTCATTACACTGGCATACATAATGGAAAGCATATACTGTATACATGCATAGCATTCAGATGCTTTGGTGTTACCATACCAAACCATGGTGCTGTTGGTCAGTATGTTCTCCACTGTGCATCAGTAGGGAGACTTTGGAGGCTCCTTGAAAGGTCCCCAGCGAAGTGGATTCCCAAGAACTTGAAGTTGTTGACCCTTTCCACAGCTGCTCCATTGATATGGATGGGCCTGCGATCTTTCTCTTCCCTGCCCACAGACATCAATGATCAGCTGAGGTGTTATTGTGGTGGTCTTGAACGAGGTGGAGACAGCAGCCTAGGCCAGGCACATGTTGAGGATGTTGATGAAGACCTCAGCTAGCTGTTGGGCACACGCTCTGACAGCATTGCCAGGGATTTCATCAGGTCCAGTGGCTTTGCATGCATTCATCCTCTGATTCAGCTCCCTCTGGCCATGCTTTAACAGTTCTAACTGTGGGGTTGACTCATTTTAGCAGCTGTCTTTATGCAGGCAGCAGGAACAGAGAGATGTGGTCTGACTGTCCAAAGTCGGGGTGCAGGACAGCTTTGCACGCATCAGGTATGTTGCTGTAGACATGGTCTAATGTGTTATTCCCCCTCGTGGGACAGTACATGTACTGATGATATTTGGGACAAGCTCATTTTAGTCTGGCATTATTAAATGCACAATGGAAAGCTAAATAAGGACTTTTCCATCGTTTTTGTCAATAATGTCAGTTATGTTGTTGTTGTCCTCAGTGCTGTTCGTATTTGTATAAGTGAAATATATGGAGTGAATGTTATCCTTTTACCTGTTAATCTTTAAGTCACATGGACACAAACAAACTATTTAATGCATTTGTCCTTATCTTATCCAATTTGTGGCCATTTGAGAACTGCAGCCAGTGTTTGTAAACAGATCAACACTTACCATTTCTCAGTGGGAAAAGCCTTTGAGTGTGTGTGTGTGTGTGTGTGTGTGTGTGTGTGTGTGTGTGGATCATGATTGTTTGAACACCACTGGGGCTGCACAGTTGGGGACCCTGATAGTGTGGTCCAGTATCAAGCGATCTCTTGGATGACAAAGCTTGTTTTTCCTCTTCTGACTGCCTCTAGCAGCCTCCCAGCTTTATCACTTCCAGGCAGTTAGCTGGCCACCTGGGAGCTCGGGCTGTTGTGCGCTGTTTGTGTTTGTGTGCATATGCGGGTGTTGCCCTGTGCTGCGCAAAGTGTCTGATTCAATGTGTGAGGCAGAGGATAGATGAGCGCGATTGATACACAAAAGAAAATTGAGTCCTGCAAAGAGCCAACGCCACTTGACCTTTCCGTCTCCTAACCAAACACTCAGTGGAAACTCCTCAGAACAGTGGAAAGAACATACAAACACACACTCTCGAAAACACACACACACACACACACACATAGTGGATGGAGTGGAAAGTGCTAGTGTTTTCCCAGTTTGAGGGAGGTGAGTAATCAAGCCTTGGGATCAGGAGCAGTGTTACATGTCTGCATCCTCACTGATAAGCTTGTTGTGCTCTGACCTCATGGTTTGCAAACAGCTTTACTCTTTGATTTTGACAGCTTTCTTTAAAAAAAAGTGATATTAAGCCTATACTTTATATGCGTCTGTTTGCTTACTTGCATGTTGAGGGGTGTTTTTTTTTTTGTTCCAAGACTCTGACTAGTGTCATAAATAAACAAATCAAGGTAAGGCAGAGGCACTTGCTGAAAAGTTTGGAGTGCATAACACACAGGTTTGACATCACAATACAAGCAGATGCTCCACTTGAAAGCATGGGAAGAGAGAGAATAATGAGGTCTGGGTCTTGTTAAATTGACAGGAACTGATACAGACAACAAATTGGACTGAAGTACTGAAGTGAGGGGTCAGACAAGGAACAGCACCCCGTTCTCTCTGTCAGCACTGCCTCTCTTCTCAAAGTGCTAATTACAAGGAATTTTACTGCTGCTAATCTGTTTAGCTTTATAGACATTTGATGGACACACCGGCTATATTTACTATCATGAGTTTACCCTCTTGCTCATCTTTGTTAACCCCCATGGACACACATATAAATGACACAGACGCATACATCTGAGCACAAAGTCAAGTACAGTCTGAGGCACTGGTATGCGCGCGCACACACAAACACACACAGGCACCTTGGTATAAGTCAGCGGCTGCAGCCACTACAGTGTGTTTGTTTTTGTGCGGATGGCCAATTCAGATGGGAGGACTTTCAAAGCCGTCTCTAATCCATTTGATTAGCTGAACCCAGGAACCTGGGCTGCAGACAAAGAGCTCTTTCACACATGTAGCCGCTGCTTACAGCTACATGTGATCGCTGGAATCTGTACATCACAAAACCTCCAGCATTCCACCTCCTTCTCTCCTTTTAGTCCTCTAATTTTTCCCTTTTTTGCCTCAACTGATAAGGCCATGAAACTGTGTGTGTCTAACTAGATATGGTGCAGCAATATGGATCATCTGTGTTTTTCCTTCCATGTGGTCTGTAGTTTTCAAGCTTGATTAGAACAGCTTTAGCATTTCTGATAAATCATTACTTACTGCATGACCAAGTCATGCATTTCCTCTGAAGAAATATGTGAGCACATGAATAAGAATCAGGGTGTGAGTTTAAGATGGAATAGTAGTGATTTAGGGATAGGGAAGAAAGGGTGAAATGAAAATGAAAAATCTCCAGCTGCTAGATATCAGAAGCAAGTAATTTGGCTCTAGGAAAAAGAAAAATGAGTCTCTGTTGGTCTCTGTGCTTTTGTATTACCTCACATAATGGGAAATTTTAATATTTGACATTTTGGAAGATGTTTAAGAAATCCTGCCCAGTGCCAAAAATAACTCAGAGAAATAACTTTGTCAATATTAAATAACCCGACTACAAGCAAACAAAGGCAATTTAGTTGTGTAAGTTTTTAAAGCATGCCAAAATTTGTCCATCAACAGATGTTTTATTTGTAAAATAATGGCAGAAGAAATGCATTCCTCCTCATCACTTTTATGTCAACATGTCATTAGCAGCTTCCACGTGTTGCCATCCCTGATCCTGAAGTTGGTTTGGAAAGCATAATTGAAAGGCCATCTGTTTTGAACGGGACTCTGACATCGAATGTCTCCCCTGAAAAGATCATATGAGCTCCCGGGAGGACTGACACGGTTCAGCCAAACTCACGTGAATACCAGCATCTCGTCAAAGCCTAAACACATGATTCAATGAGGGAAGTATGCATTGTTGTAAAACGCTGATCCAAAAACCTCAGAAGAACCTTAAAAGCTGTAGTATGAATAGCCAGGACAGAGTGCTCCCCTTTACTGCTGTTTCGCCAACCCTGGATCAAAGCTGTAACGGGTCCCCTGAGCTCTCCACTCCATGCACTCTTAGTTCCATCACATACTTCAGCTTTTAGATTGCAAACGGGAAAACAGCGAGAAACAGCTTGTATTTTGTTTTTCATGGCTTCCTGCTGAGGCCATGAAACATTCCCCCTGTCCCACGTTACACGGACTGTAACAACGTAAACGTGAGCATCTCCGAGTGGCTGTTTACTGGACTTTCAGAAAACAGCCACAGATGCTGTTTACGGCCGAGCTTAATAGTTTGGACACCCTGCACTCCTTTTCCTGCACACACACATTTACACTATATGTGATCATACGCGCATATGCACTCATACGCTGTGTCTAATGGAAAATCTTGTCTGACGAACACTTCCTCATGACTGGTGCAATAAATAAAACAACAACTTGTCAAAACATTCAATGAAATGTACATTAGGCGTCTTCCCCAGGAGACCAATTTAAAGGTGTGTTCCACAGTTTAATAGACTGTTCCAGGCAAAAAGCACTTGGGACACAGGCTGACTGAAAGCCTGCCTGCATGCCTGCCTGACTGTGTGTGTGTGTGTGTGTGTGTGTGTGTGTGTGTGTGTGTGTGTGTGTGTGTGTGTGTGTGTGTGTGTGTGTGTGTGTGTGAGTGAGAGAGTGTGTAGGCTCTGCAGCACATGCAGAAGTTTTATGCGACACAGAGGAGAGGCAGTTTCGGGTTAGTGAGGGAGTGCCGGTGTGTGACAGGACCTTGGAAGCAGACAGCTGTTGGCTCTCAGATCCCTCCCTGCTCTGCTTGTTGGAGACATCATGGCAGTAACAGCTAATGAAATGTTTTCTCCAAGGACAATGATAGCAACCACTAAAACACAATTGCCTACTGTACTTTCTGTATAGGTAAAACCATAACAAAAACAGAGATAAAAGTGAGTGAAAAACAAAACAAGGAAAGCAATAGTAGTGGGTAGGGTGAACAGAATCCTGTATGTGTGTGTGTGTGTGTGTGTGTGTGTCCACCAACGGATAAAATGCAGTAACATTCATTCTTATCTCATAACACAGAGTATAATCTTTGGAATTTAGAGGTATAAAACAATACCTGCTGCTTATCTGACTGTTTAATGCACCAAAGTGTCTACAATAGTGTATTTTGCACAGATAGCTGTTAAGCCTAAGCAAGCATTGTTTAGGCCTAACAGCTTTCTTTCTTTCTTTCTTTCTTTCTTTCTTTCTCTCTTTCTTTCTTTCTTTCTTTCTTTCTTTCTTTCTTTCTTTCTTTCTTTCTTTCTTTCTCACCCTCTTCTCACAGCCAGCTGTGAATCTGTCCAGCTAGGCAGCAGGACACATCTGGGATGCATTGGACCCAGGAGAGAGGAGAGAGAGGGGGCAGCTGGAACCCATCAGGCTCCAGCGGCTCAGGAGATCTGCTCTGCGGATGGGATCTGACCGGCCCTGGGCTCTAAACTCACCCAGAGTCTTGAGATAGAAAGGAGGATGAGATAGGAGAGGGATGATATTGTATTAAGAAACTGATCCAGGCTGACTTGTATGTTTTTAGGTTTGAGTGGATTATACCAGTTTTTTTCTATGGTTTTAAGTCAACAGCATGACGGTGAAGGGGGGTAGCAATATAAAATACCAGAGCCAGAGAACTGTTGTTATAGGCAGCAGGAGAGAGATGCGATGCCCTGTGTATATTTTCTGATAGTAATACAGACTGAGCTTCCGTTTTGGTAGGGCTTAATTATGTATGTATATAGTGTGTGTGCACACAGCAGAACATAATTTTTACTGTATAATAAACAGGCATGCCTGAGTGCAGCAGCACTTCTGCATGATCTTAATATTTTCCCATGCTTGTCTCTGGTTTTGTGCAAAGGATTTTGCAAATTAGGAAAAGGCCGAATCCCTCATGGAGAGACAAACATGAATGTCATGCAGCAACTTAAGCACTTTGAATAACATATAAACTGAATTCCTTCAGGCAGCTGCAGCAATGAAACAGTAATTATCCAGGCAAGGGTTTGGTGATTAATTTTTGAAGACTTGCTCTTGAAAAAGTTCATTGTAATTTTTATGCATACATAAACACACAGTTCAAAGAGCAACCATTGAACCACTTAGTAAACATTTGAACTCATAATTTCTTCAGACAGTAGCTTGAGGATACCAAAACATGGAATCAAACATTGGGACTCAGCCAATGAATAAGTCCAATCCCTCTTTTCAGCAGCCTCAGCAGTCCCCCTCTCCTCCTGCTCCCAAACAGAGCAGACATCTGTGGACAGGTTAAGCCAGGTGTGGTGTGGCCTGACCTGGGCCTGGGAAGCCTGGGGTTAGAGTTGGAGCCTAATGCAGGGGGACAGATGTGTTTGGTGGGGGGTTCTGACACTAACTTGGCCTGACACCTAGAGCCTATGGTGATGATGGGGATATTTGGACATGTCAGTACCCTGTAATCCCTTCACGCTTGGCCTTTTCAGATGAGAAGTGAAATGAGTAAAAAATGTGTTAGAAAATCACCTGACAGGCACTTCTGAATCCTTGCCCTCTCGTATGTTTATGCCATTGGACTCTAAACACACCTGCCCCGCAGCACCTGGCACCTGCTATGGCTGGGAATCCGCACTGCCACCAAATGTCAAGATGGAAGGGGCCATTGGAAAGACATGTCACTCAGCATTAAATGTGTTCTAAATGGTACTGTGCATATGTTATTATTTTTGCTCTGGCATCTCGAAGACTTTTCCTGCCAACATGTTTCACTGTGAAAGGGAGAAGACAATGGCGAAAGACAATGGCAAAATAAATGTGTGATATTAAAGAGCTGGGGTATGTGTGGACAGTATGTATTTCTTCACAGGGCAGGGGTTTGAGCTGTGGGCAGACAGATATTCTGATGCTGGCCCTCAGTGTTTGTCAAGAGAACAATATTCATCATCCCTGCCAGAAATCACGACCCACCCTGGGAAAACAGAGCGAAGCACCATGTTACTCAAGTCCACAGTGTACGCACACACATGCACGGACCCCCACCCTAGGATCCAAACCCACATACATACTTGCACATGCACAGAACTGAACCATCTTTATGAAGTCTGATGCACATTTTATTCTGTTGTATGTAATGTAATATATGCAAATCTCATCTTGAAATCCCTAACAAATACCTTGTTGGTACCTAACAGCAGAATCTGCTCCCAATTTACAGTTTGATTAGTGTTTTGAATTTCATCCCTCTCACTGCTTTTGTCTCATGTCTGGCCAGCAGACCAAAAACCTCTCTTCAACATGGTGTTTCCATATGTTAGAAATGTGCCCTGAGCTGTTGGTATCACGGGGCACCTGCTCAACTCAGGTTTCATAGTACATATGCACTTTATGATTTTCCTTACTCCTACAAATAGGAGAGAGGTCTATATTACAACTTTACTATAGGAAACCTATTTCGCAGGATTCCATTTGGACATGGTTGTCTGTGTAGCTGCGTCCTAGTCAGTATCACAAACAGTGTCCAAATAGGGAGTGAAAGCATAGGAATATAGAGGTAATCAGAACAATGAACAAGTGCCTATTTCCCAGAGGAGCCAGGAAAACAGGTGTGTTTGTTTTGAGGGCGAGACCCCCCTGCCCTTTATCTCCCAGTGGTACCCAAACTGCTTTGTGCTCTGAAGCTCCTTCTAGATTTGTAGTTTTCCGCCGGTCACAGTACACTGATGTCTTGTGTCATTGTCAAGTCGCAGTTTTGTGAGAGCTGTGTGTGTTTGTGTGTATATCTGTCCGTCTGCCTCTTTGTTTATGTACACACCACCATGAGCAAGTCTTCTAAAAAAAATCAGAAGTCAAGCCAGACTGAATGCTGTCCAATACAATGACTCACTGCTGTGAGAGAGTAAACAGCATGCTGGAAGTGCATATTCGTCACTTGTGACAGCGACAAAGCTACAGTCATCGCTTTGTATGTTTATGGTTCTGCTGAAGCAGGGCTTTGTCCGCGTAGCTGTCACTCACAAGACCACCCAACACAATGTCAGGGTCACTGAAAAAACACTTGGTCATTTTTCAAAGTGTGACAGATCCTCATGAGAGCAAGACACACACACACAGGAAGACAGACGGAGATCAAACTGGAAGTGAGAAGAAGACAGAACCAGAGATGAGGGAGGGAGTCAAACTGTGCAGAGGATGAAGCAGCTCATAGACTGCAGGTCTTAGACAAAAATCGCTCTCTCCCTTTCTGTTGTGGCACATTCTCTCAGGAAGCCGGCTTTGCGCCATCCTGTCACTTCCAGGCGACCTGATCCCTGCTCCCAGGTCCCGAGCCGCTGTGGGAAGCCTGGAATCTTGGAATTCCAGAATTCCAAAGTGGTTTCTGTACGGTGACAGCGGGCTCGCCAACTCCAGCCCAACTTCCTTCCTTTCTGCCTCCCTTTCCTTCCTAGAAATCTCGCTTTCATTTCTTCTCCACTCAGCCCTCCCTCTGTGTCTCTATCTCTTGTGTCTGCCATAGCTGTCATAGCTGTGTCCTTTGCTTTTGAGAGCATCCAGTTCCACACTGCTCTGATATCAAAGTCACAGGTGGAGATCTGTCCTGCAGTGGGGCTGTTAGACTCACTGTCACACAGCTCACTGGCTCACAAACAACTCGTGACCTATTCAGCCAAACATTTTTTCTCCTGCCGGCCACTCCTTTTCTCATCAATGGAACCAAATCCAGGCAAACCAAATTTTATGAGCTGTGCACCAATGCAAAACGACACACCAGCTTCCACTACAAGTAGAACTGACCCCTGAAGACCTCCTAGCACCACCATGTCTCTATTGGGTCATCAAGGTCCCGTAAGCGATTTGTCCTTTTACCTGATTACTGGCTGTTAGTTTTGCCACTGTCTGTGCTTGGGGTTTACACATTTACATTTGTCTGCATTGTCTGTCTACCACCTTGACCCACCACGCAAGGCCTCAGTTTCTCCCTCCATCAATCATTTATCCACTTTTTCTCTCCCATTACCACATGTGCTCTTCTTTAAAGTGCTTGCTCTTCTCTTTGTACCTTTCACTTTATCCCTCTTTCATCCCCTTTTGCCTTTTCTCTCTCTCACAACTCTCTTCAAATTTTTTGTCAATTCTTCAAAAAAGGCTTGTTTACAGACAACTGGGTGCCACTCCTCTGTTGTGTTCCAGCTCTTCCAGTTGCTATGGTGCAACAGCGACCACTTGGCTGAGCACATCTTTTTTCTGGTGTCCAAGGTTAAGTTGGTCCATTAAGGCAGAGGCAATGAAATGAGGAATAATAATCCAGTATTGTTGCCTCTTTATGGCCTCTTGCCTGGAGGAATTTTCAATTATCCAAGCAGGTATTCCCAAGATCTCAGTGCAATGCAATCGAGAACAGCTTAAGAGCGCTTGCATGTGCATGTGTGTATAGATGGAGAGGCTGTGAGCCTGTGTGTGTTTCGACGCTCAGTCATCAGAGTGGTGTCTACCCCTGGGTAATGGAGGTCTTATAGAGTGCACACATTGTAAATCTCCTTGTCTCGCAAAGGAGGGAGGGAGCACATTGGCAAGGCTATGATGAGAAATGCTGGCCATGCATCTGGTTTGCTTCTATATGGAGGTAAGGGTGTGTGTCACTTTTGTGTTGCGCTGTGTTGTGCTGTGACATGGATTCTTATCATTGGTTCATTGACAGGATAATGCAAAGATCAGTTGCAGAGCTCAGTTAACAGAGAGGTACGAGGGCAAAGCTAATACAAGTCTAGGTGAGAACCTCAGTTTGGCAGCAGATTTCACGAAAGGGACCTTGATCATTTTTTGAAAAAGAAAAAAAAAATCTTGACTAAGCCTACCATATAGGCTTAGTCAACTTCAGTATCCAGTAGAGAGATTTCCACCCATATTTTTATCAAGCAGTTCGGCTGCCACATGTTTGAGTGAGACATTCTTTAACAATGACTGATTACCATCTTACATAATGACTCACATTTATTGACACAGCTGGCTGTTTATAAGGGCAATAGAGAGGCAAACCTTGACTAAGCAGCCAAACAGAGATACTAGAGGTCTGAGAGTCAGACTGGCTCTATGGCCTGGTGGTCAAACAAGAACTAGATGCCATCCTAGCTTCCCCCATATTATTCTGCATATTATTTGTTATCCTCATGCACCATTTATGCCAAATATGTTCCTTCCATCCAGTGTGTTGCATCTAGTCCATCATGAGTCAATAACCAACCTAGCCAACATTGTGACGTTTGGCTTATCTGGTGGGGATGGAAGCCCACTGAAATAAATCCACCCAATCACTGGTGGATCTAAATGTTGTTAGAAAACAGTCAAGTGGCATGTAGCCTGTAACGCCGTTCAGAATGATTGCAGTTGTGCTTGCACTTCCAACGAAGTCGCTGTCCTGTTGCTGCTGACGTCAGAGCAGCCAATGGCCAGGTCGTTACATAAGCTCTGGAGCCACATGAAAAAGCCAGCCTGGAAATGAAAATCACTGAAAATCTCTCTGGTCACTTTCACAGAACCACACAACTCCTCCTTATACAGGCTGCTGGCCAAGCACATCATAACAACCCTGCGTGATCTGTCTCCCCCCTCTCACTCTGTCAGTGTGACTGCTGTACGCGGGATCCACAAATCAAAATCTCAAGTTCATGGGGGACGTGTGTGCAAAGTGGCAGCATATGCATATGTGACATCTGCTGAATCAGAGTGCATTCATGGTGCAGGCAAAATGGTGCAAATAGGCTTGATAATGACTTAATTCCATAACATTATTCCCACTCTGTCTCCTACATGAAAAATTACATGAGTCATCAACAAACTCGTATGAAAACAATACTGAGAAAGTAAAAGTGGAATTCCAGAAATGATGAGCGCTCCACAACCAAAACAGCAAGTTACTCCAAAACACAAAGTCAAAGTCTCCGTGGGCCAAGTTGATGCCACACACACCAATCTGTTGTATGGTTCTGATCGTAACAATGAAAGCCATCGCTCCTGGAGAACGCCCAACAATTCCAAACACATTCAATCCAATCCAGAGTCAAGGCACTCAGCGTCATGCACTCAGTCACCCTGTTTACTCTCAAAACTCTGAGATACAAAGGAATCTTCGGTGCATTAAATTGTGTGTAAGGTATCTAGGGACCAAATGAAATTAACCTTTTTTTCACTCTTTGTACAGAGAGTTCCAGTTGTCATCTAAGATTTGGCTTAGATGCTGTTCTGTGTCTGTTTCATCACCCAAGCATGCTGGACTTAAGGCGGCTTGTCCTTCCCGTAACAATGCTGTGATCATGAAATCTCTTGTCAGTTCCAGTCCATCTACAATTACCATGGTCAATTAGGCAGGGGTGGTATCAATATAACAATCCTGCCTGTACAAACTTGATTAACTAGATGAGATATTGAGATGTACATGGCCGCGAAACTTTATAATTGATCGTAGTTATGGGCAACCAGTTTGTTTGCTGCATGCTTGTGCCTATTTTTGCAAAACTTTTAAGCTCGGTCTACAAGTACTAAAATATGGACAAAATGGTGTATATTAAATAGGAATCTAGGCAGATCCTTTATTGTCAAGCTCATTGTATTTTCTGTGTTCCTTTTTCTTTTATTTTTTGCTGGGTGTTTGGCCTCAGTAATGTAGTGTACATGCTGAGTCTTATATCTTTAGTAACCCAACTAAGGGTACGTACGAAGGATAGGCATCTATAAGCTTAATATATAACAGTGCAACTGTTTTTTTTCGCTTGGATGTATGATATTGTTGATGTACTATTCTATTGATACTGTGATGATGATCAAATAAACTGAACAAAATTTAAATTTAAACTTTAAATGTTCTGTTAATTTATTAACTTTTGCTGGTAAGTAGTGGTAGAAGGAAATAAGGCATTATCAACAAAATAAGCACTGATGAAATGTTACACATTACTGTTGGAGGGACCCATTCCTCTTAGAGCTGCCAAATGGATGGGAATACTCTTTCAGTTAAGAGCACACACACACACACACACACACACACACATTGTACTCAGTTGTATTATAAATCTCAAAGCATAGTTTGCAAAACTCTCCGACCGTAATGGCACCCATTCGGCATTAAAATAAAAGAACTATAGTGGAGGGAAAAATAAATTTCAGAGCCAGGCACTGTAACAGCAAACAGATGGGTGTTCTACCATTGAACTTAATTGAGGAATGGAAATAATTTCACCCTCACCAATCAGTGGTAATAAGGGCTGGTCCTCCCCTGACACACCTGCTTTAATTAAACAGTGCTGGCTGTGTACAGTGTAACTCTGTTGCTTCATTCCACTGGGGATTGAGACTTATTGACTTTGTTTTGCCTCTGCATTGTAGCACATGGCCTGACCCTATTATCGTACAGAGCATGCTGTAATTTTCCATTAAAATGTTGTGTTTTTGCCACCGGGGAAACGAATCAAGCTAAAGAGCTCTTTTCTGTGTATCAGAGCACGATCTCTGTCTCATTATATTATTGGTATGACTTTGATGACTATGAAACTTGGAATAAAAAAATTCTCATTTGCTTGTTAGGTAACTGACTTTTTGTTTCTTTGTTTCACGCTCTACTGAGGCCATGTTCTTTGGTCAATGAGGAGCAGGCAGATATTAGGGAGCATGAAACACCAGGGACAGCATGTGGAACTGGTGATACACTCTTGATCCAGCCAGGCAGAATGCCAGAAGGGCCCGGCATAGTCATTTCCCCAGGAAAGAGCTCTCACGGTCCAGGTTGGCATGCTCCTTTTGCCCTCTGGCATTCCCCCACTGCTGGGAATTAAATCTCTGCACAGTGCTTAACTGGGATACTTATTTTTCTTTTGATTGTCTACCCATTTTCCTGTGCATTGTTATTGGTTGCAGTTGTTAAAATTATCTGAGAAGCAAACTGGATTAAGAAGTATAGACACATATGATTCACTGCTTTACATGGTAATGGGATACAGTAAAGAAAAGTTGGAACTACAAAGCTGGAAAAACAAGACATTTGAAATGAATCAAGCGCATTCCGTTCAGGAATTCTTCTTGCCTGGGGAAGTGGACTGGAGAGAGAAGGGAAGGAGGCTTCAGTTTGTTGGATGCTGGTCAGGAGATGAAGACATGGCTGTGCAGCAAACGGGATACTCACCAGAGGCAAGTTTGCAGAGGTCTGGAGTCCTCTCTGTTCTGTTTATGATGCCTGAGTCAACTCCACAACAGTAAACACAAAAAGAGCTGCAATCAATCAGCACATTAGGGAGTAAACAGACCAAATTGCCACTGGAGGCTTTGCGGAAGCCAATGCAAGTGTACAGTCAATGTGATCATCTCAACATTTGTGTCACACACACAATAAAATGTAGTATGGTGCAGTATAGTTGCATACAGAACTGCAATATTCAGCTTGACATAGCTCTGAAGAATACTGCCCACAGTTCATTCACTTGAGATAATTATTTATTTCAAAACTAAATCATAGGTTTAATCCAATCTTTAAATTCAGCTATCAGGTGACAAAAAGTAGATGTCATTTCCCTAACACTAATCTTAATCTTACAATCCCAGCACTAACATTAGTTTTCATCCTATCTTTAACACAGACATTGAATATCACCGACTACTTTTCACACCATTTTAATCCCTGAAACTCAGGATTGGACAATGCAAATCAAAAGTGGACCCAAGCTCTTTTCAGGATGTCACAGACAAGATTTAATCACATGGATGTCTATGGACTAATGTGTTTCTATGTAGGGGTCTTTGACATTAAAATGTTTGCAAAGCCACTTTTATAGGAAAGAGAAGCAGAACATTGCAATGAAGTGTGTTGTACTCTGTACACCATAGACTGTGCAGCATCAGCTGAAAGGGGGAATGACATAAAACAAAAAGGTGAATGGAGGATTACCAGCAGGACAGGCTGATGTAGATGACCTGTGCTGAAGAAAACGGCAGAGGAGAGAGAGACATCTATTCATCGTACGAAAGACCAAAAGAGGAAATATAATCAGTAAAGGTAGGTAGGATGAATTGAGATTTGGTTCTTCATTGCTCTCCAGTTGTTCCAGAAACTCAACACTTCCATCATCAGCTGTAGTGCATATGTCGGTCAGACAGCCAGTGAGCTGAGAAGAGAGAGATGCCTTTCATTAAAAGATCAAAGAGTGTGTATCGGTCCCAAAACCTGAGCGCTTCACTGAGCCACTTGGTGCATTGCATGCCTTATTAGATGAGTTCAAGCTAATCCAACTGTAAGCAATTGTGCGTTATTGTTCACGCTAATTACTCCGTCAGAGGAGGTCCGTCTCTACCAGGCTTGCCAGAGTTTCACATCAGGAAGTTAGAGGTCACAGTAGACCAAGGTTGCACCCTTGCTCAACCTCCACCACCCTCCCCCAACGCATACACACTCACACACATCCCTCCACCCCAGCAGCTCAACCCATATTCCTACCTCTAGAGCCTGGGAAAGCTTAATACGCAATAACAGGGAAAATGGGGTTGTCATTGGAGATTTGAGTTAAAATGCATACATCCGCTCCCTGTTGTGGCCCTGTGCCCTGTGCATGTGCCCCTGTCAAGTCTGGGGCCATCAGAGGAGAGGTATGCACGGAATGCCATCTCAGCAGAGTCAGACAGACATAGCAGAAGGCTGAAAGCGAGAGGACGAATTTCAGGTTAGGAGGTGAGGATCACACTTCACGCCCGAATGAATGTTTGTTCAAGCTGGGATCATTTGCGAAAGCAGCGCAAACTGGAGAGGACTGTTACACCTCATCTCTATGGGATAGCACCCATGGTGCTCCACGTGGTCAAAGCAAACACATTCTCTCCACCTGCATAAGCTCTTTTCTTGTGTTATATGTAATGATTTCTAGGAGTCTCGTCTGGTACTGAACCATACAGTGGTCAGCTACCCTCCAGCTATCTCTCACCTCCATCTATCATCTGCCTTTCATCTTCATTTGTCCTACCTTACCCACAGTAAGAAAGGAGCAGGGCTTTCATTTCACACATAATAATCTCATTTCATAGCCACCACCCCAGGGTCAGACCAGAGGAAGAGCAGGGAGAGCTCCGGGAGGTAACAGTACACTCACATGTTGCCATTATGTGTGTGGGTGTGCGTGCATGCGTGCGTGCATGCGTGTGTTTGTGTGTGTGTGTGTGTGTGTGTGTGTGTGTGTGAGAGAGAGAGAGAGAGAGAATGTTAGGGGCCCTTTCCTCTGCTAAGGAACATGGCAAAAGTGTTGGCAGCATTCAAGACTGGTGTGTGTGTGTGTGTGTGTGTGTGTGTTTAACAGTTTTAAAAACATAGCCACAGCAAATATAAAA
>OMLB01064143.1:0-45318 GCA_900302555.1 Myripristis jacobus | reverse complement strand
CAAAGTGTGCCAAGAAAACATCCCCCACACCATTACACCACCACCACCAGCCTGCACAGTGGTAACAAGGCATGACGGATCCATGTTCTCATTCTGTTTACACCAAATTCTGACTCTACCATCTGACTGTCTCAACAGAAATCGAGACTCATCAGACCAGGCAACATTTTTCCAGTCTTCAACTGTCCAATTTTGGTGAGCTTGTACAAATTGTAGCCTCATTTTCCTGTTTTTAGTGGAGATGAGTGGTACCCGGTGGGGTCTTCTGCTGGTGTAGCCCATCCGCCTCAAGGTTGTGCGTGTTGTGGCTTCACAAATACTTTGCTGCATACCTCGGTTGTAACGAGTGGTTATTTGAGTCAAAGTTGATCTTCTATCAGCTTGAATCAGTCGGCCCATTCTCCTCTGACCTCTAGCATCAACAAGGCATTTTTGTCCACAGGACTGCTGCATACTGGATGTTTTTCCTTTTTCAGACCATTCTTTGTCAACCCTAGAAATGGTTGTGCGTGAAAATCCCAGTAACTGAGCAGATTGTGAAATACTAAGACCATCCCGTCTGGCACCAACAACCATGCCATGCTCAAAGTTGCTTAAATCACCTTTCTTTCCCATTCTGACATTCAGTTTGGAGTTCAGGAGATTGTCTTGACCAGGACCACAACCCTAAATGCATTGAAGCAGCTGCCATGTGATTGGTTGATTAGATAATTGCATTACCGAGAAATTTAACAGGTGTTCCTAATAATCCTTTAGGTCAGTGTATATACAATGCAGGTGAAACAAAAAGGTGGACAAATTGTGTCTGATCATATTCATCCTCTTTTTAAAGAATTCATAAAGTCTTTCATACAAATGCAATGACTCTGCTAAAATCGTAAACACCGTTTAAAACTGAAGCAATATCCGTTATTGTTGTCTGTACTGTACATGTTGTGTTTTTGTTTATGTACTGTGATTAACTTGTTTGAACTGATTCGTGAGGCTGAAGGCTAATTTAAAGATTATCTATCGAACTATGTTCCGATCTATCTATCTGTTCCATCATCAACAATAATCAGCATTGAAGATCTCCTCATGATATTTGTTTCTTCAGGAAAATATTCTCAACCTTTTTTAATAATGTTTTTTCTTTTTACATGAACAATGCAGAGCGATTTGTCTTTGTGTAGTGATGTATTTTCACAGCAGTTGTGTATACAAGAGGACCTTATATGCAAAAAATAGTCAAGGTAGTAAATCTATATACACAACAGTTATCCTGTAGCTGTTCAGCAAATCAGATTTCCCAATAGTCTTGTCACATTCCAACATCTACACACAATACTGTTCAGTCACTGCATGTTGTGTTTCGCTTTTCGGAATCAAAATAAACTGTATTTTCACAGCACTGATGCACTGCTGATTTAAATATAGGCCAGGGTTAATTATTTGGCTGTGGTGGAAGCTCAAGGTAGCCTATATGTAGATAGTCTTGTCATCCTCTGTAAGTGTTAATGAGTGTTGTTTCTGGTATAACGCAGAAGGCAACATTGCAGTGTTGGCTGTCGTTGCTTGTGCATTTTGGCGCCTGTTTTGAGTTGAAAAGATTTTTGTCTTGCAATCTGTCCTCTTCTCACTCTCTTCTCCGTCTAGATATGAGGATCTGCGTTACTGGTACGACTGCCTATGCTACGAGGAGGAGCTGAGACAGTACCACGACTACATCAGTGCCATTGAAGAGATTGAGGACAAGCGGACACAAGAGGTTCTTGCCTTACCTGTTAAATCTATTCGTAATGATTAGTTTATCTATTGATTCTTTTGTTTGGGTTTTCTGTCTCATTTCTGCATGGTTACCGATTTAGTCAGCCTGACCATTGAATTATTTCCATGACAATCTTGTTTCCTTATATTCTTTTAAAAGATAGCTGTTCCTCTTACAAGAGCTCTGTCGCCACGCAACTCGTATGTTCCGTTTTCCGTTAAGTTTTTTTAACCATAGCCCTTTCATACTTCCCAGTCCTTCTTTTTTTTTTACTTGAAGGTGTTGCAAAATTCATTTATTTCACTGGAACATATGAAAGTATCAATGAAACGCAAGATAAAATGCTTTTAGTGAACACTCTTCATTGTAAGTAGCGTACAGTGGCATTATTTAAAGGACATGTATTTCCCCCCTCCAGGCAGCTGCAGCTCGCCAGATACCCCTGCGGCCATATGACCGCCACGTGATGGCCAAACACTCTGCAGTGTACCCGTCCTCCGAGGAGCTGGAGGCGGTACAGACCATCATCTCCCATGTGGAGTGTGCCCTCAAGGTCGTCTCTGACCAGCTGGATGAGCCGAAAAAGGTTGAAGAAACTCCAGAGGCAGGAAGGTGAGTGGGGCATCCAAAGGCTCTGCTGCAGTGGTAGCAGTAGCTAAAAAGCATATCTGAATCCAAGTGTAAACAAAGACTTTCAAAATGTGCTTGTGGCAGCAGCCACTATCATTATCTTTGTCCTTGTTCACATAAAACTGCATATAACCTAATTTGTTATTGCACTGAAAGGAAAAAGAATCCCAAAATGAGCTGAAGACATATTTCTCGTCTAATGTGTTGAATCAGAAAATTAATTTTGCATAACCATATCAGAGGAATTGTAATTTGAGTTTAAAATGGTGAAAACTCTTGCAAGAGCACATTTCCTTTTGAAGATGGGTTTGCTCTTGGATCTTCATTACAGCCTCCAGAAATGTGTGTTTTGTTAAAAAAAAATTTATAACCGACTTGAGTTTGTTAGCTGCATTAATTATGGGGAGTCACACTCATGGTTTACCTTTTGATGATGTCTGTCAGTTGTGTAAGAATTATTCTCTTCTTCCTCCTCCTATGTCAAGTGCTGATTCGAAAGATCGTGTCCTGCGTGGGGTCATGAGGGTGGGCCTGGTGGCCAAAGGACTCCTGCTGAAGGGGGACTTGGATCTGGAGCTGGTGCTGCTTTGTTCCAACAAGCCTACCGTCACTCTGCTCCAACAAGTGGCTGAAACACTAACTGAGCAACTCAAGGTGGAGATGAGTACCTCAGATGCCAAAGCCTGAGTTGTTTTATTACACTCCTTAATAGAAAAAACAACAGATTTTACGGATTAGATTCTTTTTCATTGTGTTTGAGGTATTGAAATGCCTCTTTACTATCCTAACTCTGTCCCTTTTTTTTTTTTTTTTTTTAAAATAGGTTGTTACAGAGGAAAAATATGAAGTAATCCAGAACCTGGAGGATGCAGCCATTGTTGTGAAGAGCACTAAAGAGTTGGCCCTGACACTCACGATCCACCTGACATCACCTCTGGTCAGGACAGAGCAGGACAGTGAAGCTCCTGAAGAAGGTATGCATCTTTGTCCAACCTCCCTCTAGAAATCAGCTACCGTTGGCCATTTCCTGCAGTCCAATAAATCAGCTGATGTGTTGTTTTTTTTTGTTTGTTTGTTTTTGTTTTCTTCTTCCTCTTCTATTAGCAGACACTGTATGGCTTCACAGGTCAACAACTCTTTATTGTCTGACAGCTCACACTTGACACCAATTCTGTCCACCCTCGGATATAGAAATCAGTGAAGCTGTACAGTGCCTGTCTCAGCCCGATGCCAGTGAACAACCAATGAATGTTGGCTCTTCACTCGCTTGAGAGTCCTGTCGTCGCTTTTTAACAAACTGGCGATTGCCAGCACTACAGTACCTCTGTAGTCGTTCATGCATTCTGTACATGTTGTTGATGACAGTGCTTCATCATAAACAACTTCCTTTATTCTTGTTCAACTGTGTTTATGTTTAAAGTGAAGGCTTTTGAAGAATAACAAGTGAAAGCGCGCAGTGCATGTATTTTATTCTGAAGTTGTACGTGTGGCGCAAACTGCAGCAAAACTGACCGGCAAACAGGAGATTTCTTTGTCCTTTCCTGGGAGAATCAAAATTCATCCAGACATAGGCAATGAATCAGGAGATGCAAGCAAATGTTTCTGTCTGGTTGTGAATTTATTATTGGTGTTTGTCTCCAGAGTGTTGGTGCCTGTGTGTGAATCAGCATGAACGGTATGATTTTAAAGTTACAGTTAGCTCTTTTAAAAGTCAGGGAGAGTAAAATCAAGCTCAACTTCAGCATTACCCAGTCTTCAGAAGGCCTAATTCATGCCTGTGCAAGGAACATAGCAAGATTTGGGTGAGGGAATCCATCAGTTTTGCTGCAGTGTGGCGCAGACCTCCAGATTCTCTAAATGCTTCTAATTTACAACTGATTGCCTTCTAGTTTGTCAAGTTTTTTAGGGACGCTGGACCTTTGACCAACTGGCCACACTGTCTCAGAAGGGGGGCTAAGCAGCAAACCCAAGCCGAAGGGCTGAGGGAAGGGGACTTTTATTGTAGTATCTGTACCACGGACACAGGACACATAGGAAAACAACACAACACTATGTAGTGTTGTAAATACATAGTATTTATGACCATCCCATACTTTCATCATCTCACAGTATATAAAATGTAGCTTGGGCCTGCGATAGGGGATTATCAGACTTGTTTGGACCAAAGATTTACAGAATGGGTACTGGGACCCCCCTTTCCCTGCTGCTGGTGCTTTGGGGAACGCTGCTACTCCCTGACCTGCAAGACAGAACCAACCCCCTTGGTCAAACTGTACCTTGTCTTCTTACCCCACCTCGTCAATAGAAACGCGAACAGTCATCGATCCGCCAGACGTTCTGGACAGGCAGAAATGCCTAACTGCCTTGGCGTCTCTCCGCCACGCCAAATGGTTCCAGGTTTGCATTCCTGTCCTTACTTGTACATAAAGTTGAGCTTTTCATTCTCTAATGATGTCATTGTTTTTCCTGCATCTATAGAGAAAGTGCAAATTGTAAAATTCTTTAACTCTGTCCTCCTCACTTATTCCTGATGTAGTGTATACTTTAAAATGTCGAAAGCTTCATCTTTACAGTGTCAAAGAAACGTAACTAATGACATGAAATCTGTTCTGCTGCTCCATGCCAATGATTTTGACAGACAAATCATTAGCATGGACACCACCACTTTGTGTAATTCAACAGTAAACGTCCTGATATCAGCTGAATCAGTATTCCCGATGATTGATGTAAGCTTTCTCAAAATGTCCTGCAGTACATTTTCTCTGTCAGACAGAGCTGTCTCAATTCCAGCAGCTCTATATTGGGGAACACTACCTAGTTACACACAGCTATAAATATCAGCTATTGTTTCAACACTAGGAGTATTGTATCTGTGTGAGAGCGTTTTTTCTGTTGGCAGCATTTAAGAAAATATCAGTTGTTACAAATGTTGAATTGGGAGATGCTCAGCTGCACAGAGCTAACTATAGTTTGTTGTCGGGGTCCATCATTGTTGAACCCCAAAAGTCACAGGGGGTCATCATCGGAGACAACAACTCCTCTAACTAAGCCGGCTCACGATTTTGTCCTCAGGCCAAAGTCAGTGAACTGAATTCTGCCGTCATCGTGATCCGGCTGATGAGGGACTTGTGTAACCGTGTTCCCACCTGGGCACCGATATCAGGATGGGTAAGAGTTCTGTCGCTGGACATGTTTTGATTACGGCAATGAAGATGAAGCTGTCTGTGAATCAGGCACATCGCTGGTGATCAGTTTTACCGCTGACTAATATGAATCAATGAGATATGTAAGAAAATGAGATGACTAGTGGATGTAGAGCATGAAGTATTAAGTCCTAGCCTGGATTACACTGTACTTCTGTTTGCTTTGGTGATCAGCATGTGAGTGGGCTGTGTTCTTGTAATTCAAAATGCTGAGATATGGAACCAGATATCTGAGGAAGCTCCATCCAAAAACTTTGTCCATGTTGCTGATAAGATCACCCTAATATCAGGTGCCTAGTCTTCCTGTCTATGGCCAATGCAGCAAATGTGCAGCATTTACATTCCAAAATGCATCAACTGCTTTCACAATTTATAAGTATAGAGTATATCTTAATGCCTTTTGTGATATTTCTGCACCCTAGTAAATGTGCTGAGTAAGTGTTAAGTGTAAGCACAATTGTTTTCTTTTAAAGGGAAATTTCAGTCATAGCTTTGCAGGCCAGGGGAGATACAACCATATATACTGTTAAAAATTGGCATCCAGTCAATGCAAAAAATGCACCATCTAGCCATTTGATAATAAGAAGGTGAAATAACAGAATTTCATTATCAGATCCTCCAGATCCGAGATCCTCCACCGCGCTTCTGGCTGAAAACTATGCCGCTGCATAGTTTGTTTTAGAGGTCAGAGTGACAGCACAAATTTTTGCCACTATCATTGTTGCGCTGTTTGTGTTATTCCAGATCTGAAGGAGCTCTGATCTGTGAGCCCCCCTTCCCCTCCACCCCCCTTTAGTCTAATAGCTTCTACTTTTGAATGATATTATCATAATTCTGACTCACAGGAACTTAGAGTCTAAGGAAATCAAACTAGAAAACATCAGAACAGCACTGCAGTCACAAGATAAATCAGGCATATTTGTTGTTAATGTGTTTTACAGTTGAATCTTCCTTAAGTTGTGCCTGTACTCTTGTTCCTTGCTCTTGTTTCCTCACAGCCTCTCGAACTCCTGGTTGAGAAGGCCATCGGTACGTCTGAAAGGCCAATGGGGGCAGGCGAGTCCTTCCGCAGAGTTTTAGAGTGTGTTGCCTCTGGAATCCTCCTGGAAGGTAACCTATTAACTTTATGTCGAGTTGTCATTCAGAATATATACTGACGTTAAATACTGATGTTAATATTATTAGACTAATTAAATATTCCCTGTGCAAAGATGGCCCTGGAATTAAAGATCCATGTGAGAGAGAAAGTGTTGACGCCATCACAGGTATGACACTACAGCAGCGTGAAGACATCACACAGAGTGCTCAGGTAAGAGGAGACTGCTAAAACACACCAATGATCAGCCATGTTCTTGAACCCTCTCAGAATGTGTCACAATGTGTTTTGTTTTTGCCCCTTAGCATGCCTTGAGGCTGTGTGCCTTTGGACAAGTGCACAAAGTACTTGGGATGGACTTTGTGCCTGCAAAACCACGGAAATTAATGGGATCCAACATGAAAGTGGACACAGGTACCTGGTTAGCTGCTGCAGTGATGATCTGTCTCTCACACTAATAGTGTGTCTATGTATTTTTTCTTATTGTTTCTCAAGTTTATAATGCCAGCAGAGCTTGGACTGTAACTGCTGTGTAGTTCAACTGTGTAGTTCAACACTCAGATGAGAGGATGTGTTGTTTCATTTAGGTTCAGTCCAGGTTCCACCTGTTGGGAACATAAGCCTGCCAGCTAAGAGACCGTACACGGAGGTGGAAAAAGGGGCGGATGAATCCCAACTCAACAGCAAGCAGAGAAAGTTTCTCAAGTTCCAGAAGCATCAACGCTTTCAGAGGAAATCATGTTAGTAATGTATTTTAAATGCCTTGTTATTGATCATGCCACTGATTTTCACTTTATCTGATAATTGATCAGCTGAACACCTTGTATACAGTATGTACATTAAACACATATATTTCAAGTACATTGTTTAATGATAGCACTGGTGTCTGCAAGGGTTTGAATCCAATTTTAAAAGATATATTTTTTAAACAACTACTCTGTAGATGCAGCATGCTTGTTTAATTCTGAAGAAAGTGCAGTCTAATGTAAAAGGTTTTGAGGCATTTATGTATTTCATAATCAAGTCCTGAAAAGCCATGGTCCAGTGATGAGATGTAAGTGTGGTGTTGTAGAAAGATCCTAACTGTTAATGTGGCTCAACAGCACAACAGTGTTTGACCCTGCCGATGGAAATTTGGGATACTATGGAAAAAAATGGTAAATGTTTTTGGTAAATGTCCAAAAATAAATAAATGAATAAAATCAAAGTAGTAAAACAGCAATTTTGAAGAATACATGGAATGATAAAATGTTTTTCTTTATGAAACAGTTAAACAGCCCTTGAACAGGATCATTCCACCCTGTTTCAACATTGTAAGAGTAACGTCTAAACTGGTTTACTTCATCTTTTCATTTTGACTGGTCTTCTCTCTGTCTGCCTGTTCTTTTCCACCACAGTTTGTGATGATTTGAGCATGAATGCTGTTATGCGTCTGAACCAGTACAAGCCTGGTCTGGAATACCGGCTCACATCTCAGACAGGCCCAGTCCACGAGCCGGTCTTCACCATGGCTGTGGAGTTAAATGGGAAGACCTACGAGGCCACGGGGCCTTCGAAACGAGCTGCCAAGCTGAATGTAGCCACCAAGGCAAGGCTCAAAATTGTCATAAATTGTCTTCAGTTGTTGCAAAATTAAAGCGAGCATCCCAAGGTGCCTGCATGCATAACAGCTGGTTTTGTCCCATGACCTGCTGTTGTCAGTGGGCCTGTGATGTTGCTCCTGGCTGCAATGAAGGCTTTTTTGATTGTTTGACTGTTTTTCTACTGTTGCTGCAGTCTAACTGGGCAGGTTAAATGCAGCATGCATCGCTGCTGTTTTAAGCTCCTTTGCAAGTACTTCACTTGTTGACTCTTGCATTTCGCAGGTCCTGCAGGAAATGGGTCTACCAACTGGTTCAGAGTCCAAATCAGAGTCCAGTGGCGCAGGCAATGGGGGTCAGAAGTCAGGAAACGTTGCTACCACAGGCTCTACATCAGAAGAGGTATGTATGTGCCTGAATGCCTCCCTCTTAAACGGTGTTGAACACTCTGTACCCCCCTTGTTTGTGAGCTGTGAGTTGGTTCGGGATCATGTCGACTAAGCAGCTACTTCTTGTCTCCTTGCAATGAGCAGAATAACCAGGGTCCTATCTTAACCAAGCATGGGAAGAACCCTGTGATGGAGCTGAATGAGAAACGCCGCAGCCTGAAGTACGAGCTCTCTGCAGAGACAGGAGGCTCCCATGAAAAGTGTTTCATCATGGAGGTGAGTCAGCTACATCACACACACACACACAACAGTCCTACCTTTGGTTGTGCTGTAAGTCTTTTTCTCCCCAAAATTAACTAAAATGTGTAGGTTTTTTTTTTCTTCATTATTTTGTTCTTCAGCTTTTCAGTGAGCCTTTATAGTACAAAAGTCATGCTGTTGAACCCTGCGTTGTGGTCAAGTGATGTTCAGGTTCGTAGGGCCTGCCCTGCTTTAGAAAGGGCCAACTATTTGGGGAATGTCAAGGAGTCGGACCTCTAACATTCATAGAGGTGTGTTTTCGTTGGACAAGGACTTGAGTGTGCTTACCTCCCTGTCTCATAGGTGGAGGTTGATGGTCAGAAGTTCAAAGGACGAGGCTCCAATAAGAAAGAAGCAAAAGCCTACGCTGCCCTCGCTGCCCTGGAGAAGCTGTTCCCCGATGACCGCAACAGTGCATCCAACTACAGAGATTCCTCAAAGAAGAAGGTCACCTACACTGACATGGTAATTCAGTTTATCCCAAAACTCTCACCAGCCATGAATACTCACTGAGTTCAAGCTTGTCTACAGAAAGACAAATAAATACTGCCAATAAAATTCACTGACACCACAGCCACTACATGCACATAAAACACATCGCTCGCTTCCAGGCATTTGTTCTGGACATCTAATCACCTGCAAATTCCTGCTCAACAGCACATCCCAGGATTCGGCACCATCCGCGGCATTCCTTCAGACCCGGGGTCCCACAACTGGGGCCACGGCAGAGGCCGAGGCCGGGGCCGGGGCAAACACATCCCTGGAGGAAACAGCTATAACAAAAGTAGGCAGTTTTACTTAAAGTCTAGTCTTTTTAACCACTACGTGATGAGCACTTCTATATACATTCGAGGAATTTAAACAAATTGCAATCCTTTTTTTTTTAACAGCCAACTACAATTACGGGAGCAGTTCTGGCCCAGGCTATCGTAAGTGTTTACAACTTTTCTCTGTTAGTTCTGTGCAGCCTGACATGGGCTTGGCATGAATTAGTTTGTGTCTTTATTCATAGCTTAAAAAAAAAAGTAGCATGTTTTGAAAAGAAATGCTTTTTATATATGATGTAGCAGCATTTAATTAGAGCTCAAGAGAAAGAGAGCAGTCAAGTAAAGTTTCGTTTTCTTTCTTGTTCTTAAAGAACCTTCTTGCAAAGCACCATTTTAATGCATGTAGTTCTAACGGTGCTGCACAGACTTTTCCACTGGATACAGGAAACATGCAAAGTCTTTATGCTGAGCAGTTCTCTGCAAATTGCTCAACTCCTCAAACTGTTTTTATATTATTTATAATTTAACAGGAAATTTAATCATATACCCTACCCTAATACAATCATTGACCCATAATAACAGTATATAACTAATGGTCACTCATAGTTTCTACTGTTGTGTTGGTTACTGCAGTCAAAATATCATTTTCATATAATAGCAACAGCAAAACAGAAGGGAAAACATACTTTACTTCTGTCATAGCACAGTCTAGTCAATATTTGTTGACTCAGAATCAGAAATACTTTGGTCCCTGAGGGAAAATTGGAAACCCAAAAACTGATCACTTTTTTCATCAACACCACACTTACATCTCAAAGATGTAAGTTATTTTATAGAAGTAAAAACATATAAAATGTCTTTGTCATCAAATCTGAGCACACAAACAGTTTTTTGTATCTTCTGGGCTTAGTCATAAACTCTCCCTGATTCATATGAAGACATCATGATTACACCAGTGATATTTGCCACTTTTTTCAAAAACCTCTTTTCAGATAAGCTTTATGATAACACTCCAGGTGGAGCCAACAGTGCATCCAAAGGGTCTGGCCCCTCTGGTTTAGGTGACATGTCTGGCTATGGCACCTTCTACCCTGAGGGATGCACCTACTCCGCCCCACCCATGGCCAGCGCAGCATCCTCTGCGCCCGCCTCCTCGACAGCCAACAGCTACCACTCGATGCCTCCTCCCAGCGACCAGCAGAGCCCCTACAGCTACGGCTACGGCGATGAGAAGAAGAAGATGCTGACCCAAGGGAGTCAGGGGGGAGGTCACAGCAACCCCCAGGGCCAGGGAGACTATTCCATGTACAGCACAGCCTACCCCAGCTCGGTGACAGGGGGACAAGTTTATAATAATAACTACGGTGAGTGAAGGTTTAGCAAGCCGGTTTTACAAACTCCAACTTCTTAATGGCTCAAAGGATAATTAAAGTGTATTTCATGTGTTTCTCTGGTGTGTCAAGCCCAGAAAAAGCTGGAAATGGAAACACCTCCTGATTTGACGTCATTGATCTGTCCACAGGTTGGGGAAACCAGTCATCCTGGGACAGTCAGCAGGGGTACGGCACGTACCAGGGCTTTGGAGGGCAAGACCAGACTTCCTATTCTGGATATGGGAACACAAATTACTAGTAACTGATGCATTAAAATAATACAGTCTTTCTCATCTGACCACGCCGGCTTCTCAACCAGAATCCCTCTCAAATCTCTCACTCACCGCAGACTCACTGTTGACGCTGATCCCCGGACGCTGGTTTTGAAAAGAGATAAAACAATTTTCACTTAATACCCAATGGGGATTGCTGCTTTTTTTTTTTTTTTGTGTGTGTGTGTGTGTGTGTGTGTGTGTGTGTGTGTGTGTGTGTTACTGCTCTTGTAACTCACTTGTCAGTTGGTTTTGCGATGGGTAAAATAATGTGAATCTTGTTTGTTACAGGAGCAAAACTACCAGATAATCTTTTGTCTTTAACAGCCCCATCATCCCCAGGTTGTTGTGAATGTAAAAAACATGTTTATTTTGTCCTCTAACATTTTTTTTGCCATGGTTTTAAGTAGTGGGGCTCTTGTTTTATAAGTAAGTGTACTAGTACTGTCAGTATGTTATGGTGATTATTTTGCCTGGAATTTTGAACTGAGGATGTGTTTATTTCTGTGTCAGAGTTGTAAAATGCTCTAATCTTGGTAAAATAAATTTTGTTTATTTTGGAGCAGAGTTCTCATCATCATTTTGCCAGAAAATGTAAACACAGGTTTAGAGTCTAGAGCTTATCTTTTTAGTTACTGTGACAACAAATTAGTTGCATCAAGAGGTGTGTTATTATTTTGGAGCAATGAATTCAAAGTTGGGTCACAGTTTCTTGTAGGATCACAGATTATCTCTTAAAAACCCAGATCCCAGTTCAAATTTAACAGGAGTTTGATACATCTGAGGTTTGCTTATACAACGACAACACTGGGTCACATTAAACTTCCCTTTAAAAATACCAAGAATATTCCTCATCACCGTGTTACGGGGACACTCGGGTGCTGTGAATGGCGTCTGCAGTCCACACGAGGCCTCTGTGGCCCAGATGCTTTACAGTGCCAGTAACCTAGCATGCATGCATTACCATGTAGTAAGCATGGACGGCATGTCCAGCCATGTGGACGTACAAGATAAGATGCAACCTCATTGAACCTTGTTGGGAAATAAGGTCGATGAAATATCAGAAGTAATAGGATTCACAAGAGAAGAAGAGAAAGGAATAAAGGCACACAACTATGTAAAAAGCTCAATAAAAAGGTTAAATATATAAATATTTCAGCAGTATAATAATGTAAAGAATTGTGACATTATGAAAATGTGCTGCCAACCAGGTCAGCAGTGCAAAATAGAGGTACTGGAAGGAGTATGGATTACTTAAGCTGCGTGTATGGGTTTGCTTACACTGAAACTAAGATATGAAATATGTACAGCACAGATGTAAGTAAATATGTCTATATATTAAATATAAGTATAAACATAGTTGCTGTATTATATAAGTGCCACATGCTATACTACACCATAATCTTCAATTTTACAGGCCTGAATAGCATATTACTTATTGCTTCATAAAAAAAAAAGCTTGCATTTTGAGTGTGCACAGCCTAGGAGAGAGATGAAGTTTGCATTGTGAACGTGCACTAAACACACTTGGGTCATACAGCAGTCTCAGCTGCCCCTTATCAGTACATCCAAGAACTGGTCTTCCATTAGTGAAACATTAAAAAATGTGTATTAAATACTCAGTCCTGAATGTACTCACAATAGACCAAGACCTGTAGAGTGAACAGTTGAGTTTTGACATTGAGGTGGGAAGGGGACACTGAATCTTGACTGCTCTGTGAGACTGTGCCATAGTGCTTATATCAAGCATCCCATTCAAATAAACCCTCTTACAAACAAACTTTCCAGGATATCTGCAAAGATGGGACAAGACTCGAGCTAAAGGACGCGGATGAGAAAATGCAGAAGGAAAACAAACACTGATTAACACGGAGGTGGAAAAAGTAGAGTCTGGCCACTAGCTATAATAACCATTGAGGATCACATGTGGTCCAGATGACCCTACTGTCCCGAGACTGAGTCAGGGTGTGAGCAATGATCATGCCATGGCGGCGTGGCCTTTGGCCCGTCCTCCTGCAGCCTCTTCTGCGGGACAGCTGATAAAAGCGAGGCATGAGGAACAAGCCGAAGACGGAGGGTGACCGGTCAAGGCATCCTGAGGACACCTAACCAGTTACCACCCAGCGGTATCAGCTGTGAGTGCATTATCTGTTGACTCTGACATGATTATCCCTGGACACTGACACTGTCTTGAGATATGCAAGTGCTTTGCTTTGTTGTTGTTTTATTTTTTGCTAAGAGGGAGGCGCTGGATACTTGTTACTTATGGCCATGTTGCTGAATGTTTTTGCTGCCCAGTGTCACTGATGGTGCTATAGTTTTTGTTGGATCTGTGTAATTTATAAACTCACTAATACACAAAAGGTGTTAAAAAAAAAAAAGGTGCTCTTCAAATGCGGTGATGTGGCTGAGCAACGTGACATTGTGATCCCCTGAACCTCTATGCCTCCTAGGTTTGGTTCCTCTGATTAGTCTCCATTAGCTCCAGCTGAGAGCTGTCAGCTTTGGCTGCAGCCAATCACAAGTCATCTTTAGGCATAAAACTGAAGAGAGCAGGCTGTTGTGAAGTAGAGGGGGAAGAAAAGAGGAAGCCTAGGACTGCATGGTAACTTAATTTCAGCGTCTCGTTTTTTTTTTTTTTTGTTCCTCCTTCTTGCGTTAGCTTTCAGTTTTTACTTTGGCTGACTATTGTTTCCTCGTTTCTAAGCTGTGTTTGGTCATGCTGACAACACTTGTTCGCTCTTTCTTTAAAGATGGCATTCACAGTGGTGTCTGTCCTAGTTGCTGCCATCCCTATGGTCTACTGCTTTCCTACCGCCTTTCAGGACCTTGAGTTAGGCAGCAGTAAGTAGAGCTTCACTTTTAACTTGTGTGCTGTTTGAACAATTTTTCTTTTCCAACATGCTTGTTCTCAGACTCAAAACCTGCTGTGTTTCCACGTTGTTTCCCCCTTCAGAAAACAGGACCTCCATCAAGTTTTTGGCAGTGGGAGACTGGGGTGGAGTGCCTCATCCACCCTACATCACCCCTGTAGAGAAAGCTACAGCCCAGGAGATGGGCAGAGTAGCAGAGCAGATGGGAGCTGACTTTGTTCTGGCCCTTGGTGATAACTTCTACTACAAAGGGGTGGACAGCGTGGACTCTCCCAGGTTTAAGGTCAGTTCAGAAAACTCACTTCTTACTCTCCAAATTCGACTTCATGCTTGTCCTGTATTCTGAGCACACGGATTAAGCGGAACTGTAAGTGATGTTCCATTTTCATCTCTACCCAGACCACCTTTGAAAATGTGTATACAGCAAAGTCTCTGCAAATCCCTTGGTATGTGCTTGCTGGCAATCATGACCATGCAGGGAATGTCAAAGCCCAGATTGAGTACAGCCACAGGTCTGACAGATGGTGAGTTGACTTTCTTTTTAATGCAAAGAGCTGCAGTACCAGTCAAAAGTTTAGACACACCCCTTCATTCTACGGTTTTTATCTAAATTATACCTTTTTTTTTTTAATACTGAAGACATCAAAACTATGAGAACATATGGGATTATGTAGAAAACAAGTGTTAAACAAATGAATGTTTTTAATAATACTGAAAAAAAATGTTGAATGAGGTGTGACCAAACTTTTGACTGGTACTGTCTTTTTTTTGTTTTTTTTTTTTTTTTTTTTTTGTCAGAGTTACCTGCAAAACTACACTGAATCTGACGATGTTGGGGATGCTGAGGTGCAAACTTAATAAATGTATAGAAAGATCCTTTGAAGCTTAAGGCCACTGACTATTTTTTTTTTTTTTTTTTTTTTTGCAGCATGCTTGTATATTTTTGGGAGCATGGGCTTGTCATAACAGTCAAAATAAAAACCTCAGCTCTGAAGAAAAATCACAATAGGGTCACTTTCAACTGCTGTGTGAACTTGGCCAAAGACTTTTTTTTTTAAATTTATTTATTTTATTAAAGAAGGCTTAAAGCTAAACTGACATGAACATGCAGATTTCTTTTCCTGTTAACTTCATTTGCATATTTGTCAGTGTACCGGTTTTGTCTTTGATCATTACTTTTTTTTTTTTCTACCTTAGGAACTTCCCTGCTTACTATTATGAGCTGAACTTCCACATCCCCAACACCCAGAGGACGCTGACCATCATCATGCTGGACACTGTGATGCTGTGCGGCAACTCAGACGACTATGTAGATGAGAAGCCCAGAGGCCCGCTCGACGCAGTCAACGCCAACCGTCAGCTGACCTGGTTGCAGCAGAGGATGGCTCAGTCAAAGGCAGACTACCTGTTGGTGGCGGGCCACTACCCGGTGTGGTCTGTGTCCGAGCACGGCCCCACAGACTGCCTGCTGCAGAGGCTTCGCCCCCTCCTGGTGAAGTACAAGGCCACCTCCTACTTGTGTGGCCATGACCACAATCTGCAGGTTTGTTCTCATGTAGTGCGTCAAGTACTTGCACATTTCCTTTTGGTAATCAGCTCAATGCTACTAAACCGGTTCTATTAAAATCCAATCTGTACTTCCCCCAACAGTATATCGACGAGGGTGGTGTGGGTTATGTGGTGAGCGGTGCTGGAAACTTCTTGGACCCTGACGTCCGTCACTGGCACCACGTTCCCAAAGGGACTATCAAGTTCTTCACCGGCAAAGCATCGACAATGGGTGGCTTTGTCCATGTAGAGGCGAAAAAGGAAAAGATGATGGTTACTTTTCTCCAAGCAAAAGGCTCTTCTCTCTATCGCGTTGTCCTTCCCCGGCGAAACTTGTACTAGCCAGTCGTAGGAATACCTGACTGGTGTAGTTGCATTTCATTGAGTTTTAAATGTTTCACTTGTTTCCATTAGCCTGAATTTGAATTATTTTACATGAGGATGAACTTAATTTTAAATGTAATATAAATCTTTATTGTATGAAAAAAAATGAATAAATGTTCCTGTTTATAGAAACGTTGTGTCCTGTCAGCTAAACTATTATCTGGCCTGTAGTGACAAGCAATTCGAGCTCTGACTGGAAATCTGAGGCAATGCATGGCTTTACAGACTTGTTGACTAAAAGCGTACTGTATGAGCTGCACATGCATGCACAGCCAAGGTGCAGCCTCCTCCAATGAAGCCACCTGTCTTGTTCCATGATGCAATGCTAGTTGTTGCTTCACTTTTTTTTTTCCTGTCCACAGTTTGCAAGTGGGGGGGAAAAAAAGCCTGTTCATTTTCAGCTGCTCTTTGTCAGTAGATAGTGGGTTGAGCTGGTCTTTGCAAGTTGATCCTGTTTAATGTACGCAAGCTCTGTCATCCAATGAGCCCTCATGCCTGCACTTGTGTGCTCAAATCAAAATCCTTGCTCACAAGGCTTCACCTGTTGCCAGGGATGATCACCGGGGCCCTCACTTAGAGGAAGTAAGGATAGGAAGCTGTAATTCAATGTCTAGACTAGTTTTTTTTTTTTTTTTTGATATGAGTAGGGACACAAGCTTGGCCCATACATTATTATCAGTGTGGTAGGTAATACTTGCAAATATTTGTGACTTGACAAATTTACAGAGTGATCTGTGCTGTGGTTTTGATTTCAAGCCTCAATGAGGTGAGTCATAACTGCATCAGAGGAGGAAGTCATAACTACACTGAACATGAGTTATGCACTTCTTAACCACAAACACATATGTGTGTAACTGCTGTAATCTCTCTTCCTGTTAACACACATTCTTTTGCATTTTCTTTTAAGAAGCTAAAGACCCATTTGTTTTTGGATCATAGGCCTTCTTGAGAATAGTTGTGACTTTTTGTCAGTCAAAGTGCATTTTCTTGAGTCACTCAAGAGAAATCCATGATACACGAGAGAAAAATGCAATAAGGGGCACATTCCTGTAGGTTTTTCTTAAGGGTACATATGTTCAATACAATCAACAACATTCAAATGTGAAAAATATACACTCTGAAATCTGAAAAATATTGTGAAGAATTCATATCGTATCAAACAAAGGATATGGGACCTGTTTGCGATGCCTGTCATACATCTGAAGTGTTTCAGTGCAGGTATGGCTTGCTATCAGAAGCTGGTACTGGCCCAACAGAGGATTGGGCTGGGTGAGAGCAGACTGGCAGTGCCAACCATTAGGATAAACCAATGAAAACTAACTTTAGTGGCAGAGCAGAGACACAGAACAGTTGCTTTCCATATTGCCTCCCTCCTTCTCCAGATGTGCCTAATTCCTTTCTTTTGATCACATTGTAAACAATACTGGTGACTGATGTTAGGAAGAATGTCACATTTTTAATTTGCACAGACTTTAACTGAAGGCACAATTTAGACGTAACATGGCACAGTGTATGGCCACAGCCTACGGCCAATTAATTATTTACAGACTGTCACTGCTTCACAAAGATGCATTTGAAGCCAGTGTATACTGTATTGTCATCATCAAACGGTATTAATGTGCTGTGCTTGTCTTAGCTTAGCGTTCGCCTTGCTGCTGCAGGGTGACTGACAGCCTTTGCATGTGTTGCTCAGATCCAGTCAGGATGGGAACAGGTGGCCAGACTCACTGAGTCACTGCCAATCAGCAGAGGGTCAGCTGTCAAGTCAGGATCAAGGGCAGGTGAGGATCACTTACCCTGACTGACGTAAGCACATTATAGACCAAAAGAGACGCCTCGCCAACTTGCACGCCACACAGCCCGATGGTCACACACATTTTGTTGATTTAATTATGTGCATCTTGTGATGAATGCTTTGATCAAAGGTCAGCTGCCTCAATGGGTGTACTAGTGGTTACCAGAAAAATAATGACTAGTTTGCATTCATTTTTTAATGCAGTCATTGGGCATTAGCACAATGACACAAAGTACAGGATTGACCCCAATGTTGTTACTGCACCACGTACACACTGCAAGTCCATCTTAACAAGTCAGTCTCATATTCAGTATTAAAACCTCAGTTTTCATAAAATAAATACAACCTTTTTCAGATGGGGTGAGGTAATTCATGCATTTTCAGTGCAAATTAAGTACAAAAGTCAATAGCTTGAAACAAGGCAGAGCAGTGCATTCTGATCTCAGCAAAATCAAGAAAATGACTCATGATTCAAGATGAGTTGCACTGAAGACAAATAAATGTATCTTAATTTATCACACACTGTAGATAGTTTTTATAAATATTCAAAAATAAATGACTAGACAAGTCATTTTTTCAGTGTTGTACTTACTTTTGTGTAATAACAAATCAGATCTGGCAAACATCTTCTCAGATCTCACGGGTCTGGGCAAGCACCCTGAAGACTGACCTGGTTAAAGAAATGGGATCAATGATCTTTGATCCGCTCCTCTGAGAGTCTAACACAGACTAAGCACTATAAAAACATTACCGGGGTTGGAATATTTCAAATCTAAAAGTACTACTAGGAATTGATTGGTAAAGCTTATATCTGTGGATGTTTGCTGATTTGTGACCATTTACGCGTTTTGCCGAATTCTCTCTGAGGATACCAGCCACTTGGCGCAACAGACTTTCCAGCAAAGTGTGTATTTTCATCAGTTTGTTCAGCACTGATCACAGGTGGAGCTACAGTCGATGTGTTGCTATATGTTGTCAGCGCTATATGTCAGATCATTTGACATACAAGCAGAGTCACCTGTATGAAATTTTGTTGAACTGATCACTCGATTAATTTTCCTCATTAAACAACATGAGGTTACATTCCTCTAGTAATAATGCGCTATGGGACATTTGGTCCCTGCTGCTTTCTGAGCTAATTCATTTTAAAACCCAGTTGCTCTGTTTACACCGACACCATAGAGTCTCATATGAAACACTTGCTGACTTTATGGCCTGGAAGCATGCTGCAGTATTATCAGTGTTAAAAATTAATCCCAGATGTCACTTTGTCACTTAAGCAAAGATTTTTTTTTTTTTTTAAAAGTGATGACAAAAGTAATCAAATAATTTGAACTTCTCATAATAATCCTGAAATGATGCCAGCGTTGTGGGATATCATTACACAGCTATTCTTAGCACCGTGTTCTAGAGCCTTCTGGTCCCTCACTTCCTCCCTGATGCTGTCCGACCTTAACCAAGTCCTTCTTAGCCCAGTGCTAAGCCTGCTTTGCCATTTGGGACGATCTATTGCCAACAATGAATCTCTCAGTGTCAATGTGGAGCTTAAGAGGCTAAGATCTCTTGACTCAGGAAATACAATTAGCAAACTCTATATCTCCCCCAAAGAAACAACTGATTAGCCATATTTATAAGTGTTGCTATACGTCAGTGGTTCTCCAGGGACCCCCAGGAGTCCAAAAGTTAGTCCAATGAGAGACTGTATAAGAATGACAATTCACTTCATAAGTTTCACACTCTTTACTGTTATTCTGCCAGTCTACAGTATAGACAGTTCTGGAATGACTAAATCTTTTCAGATGGGGAGCCCTGAGACCACATCTTATCAAAGTCGGGTCCATGGCCTGATGTGTCTCAGTTTGGGGGTGCTTGACACCAAACAGGCTGAGAATAACTGGTTTAGTTTAGCCACAATCATATAGTTTTACATGTACACATAATTTTTTAAACAGAGAACCCAAGAGGAACCAATGAAAATGTGGCCAACATACACACACACACTTCACTGCAATACTTTTGAACCACATATTTTCCCTTCAAGATGATGCACTAATCTCTGCTTCTCTATCACATATGTTAAGTTGGACATCTGCTCAAAACCTCAAGGTGATGAAGCTGAGCTGCTCTCCTTTGCCATATGAAAGATCCCCGTCACCGCTGAAACCACCGCGCTGACTCCTGCCTGAACTGCCATTAATGTTGCTGGGATTTTTATCAGCCAGCTGTCACGTGAGACTCACATCATAGCCACAACACAGTCCTGCAGGTCTGCGCTCAGATCAGATTTCTCATAATTTCCCAGGCCATATGGTCTATAAACACACACGCCACCACATGCTCCATGCTCCTCTACGACTGTGAGCTCTGCCTCCCCTTCAGCAATCAGGTCATCACTGACACTGACTCCACTCCTAAAGCAAAGTACGCTGAGCAACAAGATCTAACAGAAAAGATGCAGTGCAGCATTAACTTGATCTTGCCAAATAGTGAGCCTGTAGAGATGCATGAAGACTGTTATAACTTGTTTATAATAGTTTATTATTGATTTATAAAGTGTTTACCACTTAATCAGTAGGTCTAATTATAAACCATCCTTAAACCCTCTATAAGGGTAGTCCTATTGGAGAATGGTGCCTACTGCTACATCACAGGGTAATAAATGTAGATCTAGTGTTTTCTAGAGATCATTGTGATTATGATATAAATATACAGTAAGATATTTGTTTTTGGCATTTAGGCATACAGATAAGATAAATAGGCATATAGATTATGAAATTAACTAACACTGTGAAAATGTAATTTTTCATTTCATTGTGACTCTCAGAGATAATCATGGCTATGCATCGTTTGTTTAGATCCTGATCTGTGGTAAAACTCATCATCTCCTACAGCCAGAACAGTAATTTCCTGTTCGCTGAGCTCTCGCACCACGCTGGTTTCTGAAGTTCCTCCACTCAGACTGAGCTGCTGCTGTCTGATTATCTACTTCCATGGATCAAAAGTAATAAAAGGACGCTGTATTAGAAGCTAAGCTGCAGGGGTAATCTTCTCTGCCTAATCTCCATCCTTCACAGACTATAGCCAGTCTGTATTTCACTGATGGCATGAACAGTGTTAATGTCAGTACTCATTTGCTGAAATTATATAAAAAAAACAATAATCAAAATCAGAATACATGTCAGTATTAATTTTGATCCCTCTCTAGATGGAGAAAGGAAGAGGAAAATAATCTCCTTTTATATATGGAGACACTAAAAAATAAAGAATGTTAAGTATAAGTGTACATACTGTGTAAATGTGTGTGTGTGTTGTTAGTACATTTATGCGCTTTTTAATTCCCAGGATCTCTACATATCAACAAATATAAAACTTGAAGTAGTTTGTGTTAGTGAGATGTGTGAGATGTGTGTGCGACTGTCTGCTTTAAAATGGCAACAAGCAAAAATAATGTATATACATACAATATACATTTTCACATTTCTGTGATGTTAGAATTTTCTCCAGTTTAGTTCAGTTCTCTGCACATCGTCCAGTGCTTTAGGGGTGTTCATCATTATTGTTATTATATTACCAAAATGGAGAAGTGTGGGGATCATCACTCCTTGTCTCAAATGTTAATCTTTCATTTAATGAATCTTGTGCAGAGTCATCCTTTTGATAAAGCTCCGTTTCTCTGCTTCGGATATCACACACTCACCTTAGCAGAGTCCCTCCCAGTAATTAAATTAACTCCATCCTGTCAGTTAATCAGCTGAGCTAATCCTCCCCAGGCCTGGAAATATCTCCAGTGTCAGAATATGACTAAGAAGTGGGTGTTAGCAAACAGTTTCTTATTAGACACCAACAAGCAAGTAAACATTTATAAATAATTATTCAATCTCTCCAAACATTTGGCCATTCTGCGCAGTGCACACTTGTCCATTTTTCATTTCTCTTAACACTTAAAGCAGTGTGTTCTAAAACAAAGACTGTCCCTTGTGCGATTGCATTTCCTGTCATTCAACCCAAATGGTTAATGATCAAGACAAGACTTCCACTGAACATATATTGTTAACTGACACATTTAATCACACATCCTTGTTCACGGTCAGCTAGTTATATATATCTGAATGCTGTGGGATTATTTTGTGTTGAGTGTGGTCTGTGTTCTCTCTGAGACTATGCAAACTACTCAACTACGTCTGAAGGTTTTAAAATCAGGTCAAATTGTCGGGTGTGACAAGTCAGTCTGGTGAGAGGGAGGATAATATTAAGTCAAACTTGGCACAAATCCAATGGCAAATCAGCAATTAAAGGCCATCCCGCTGACTGTCCCACTGTGTCTTTGTCCCTTTCCACCAGTATTGTCCTCAGAAAAAAAAAGAAAACAGCGAGCTTATGTAGAAACGTCCCCAAAGTCTGACATTTAGAGCACATTTCTTGAAACAATCTGAGGTTTGATTCAGTCTTGATCGAATAGATTTGATCACCAGCCGGCCAGTTACTCAAACAAAAGTAAATCCATCCATTCAGACTGGGCCAGGTATGTCTCCTTTGAAAAGCATGTAAATAAATGTCCAATACATACAAGTAGGATCCACAATATTCATGAGAGCGTCCCCGGAAACAGATCCACTTTTCTGTTTCCTTTAAAAAAAAATGATTTTAGCTAGGAATTGTTTACTTGGTAAGATACACAGACTGAGAAAGGAAACTAAAGAAAAAGGAACAGCCTGAGAAGGATGTGATGTGAACGACAGTGTTGAACTGAGATGCTTCAAGTGGAAATAATAACCATTTTCAGATGCTGACACCTGGGCAAACACACAGCCTCAGGCGTCGCTGTCCCTGGGGAGACAGGGCTGGTTGTAGGAGGGGCTGCCCATGTTGAGCGAGGTGGGGAAAAAAGAAGGGATGTACGGGATGACGGCCATCAGAGGGCTGGCCTGCGGACTCTCGTCTCGAGGCGTCATGGGGATGATGACGTCGTCCTGGTCCCAGACGTGGAAGGCATTGGGGTGGGAGTGGGTGATGGAGGCGGGCATGTGCAGCGGGCTGACTCCCTCCACCTTGCGTTTTTTATGCAGCTCCTCCTCAGCCGGACCCAGCAAACAGTCTGTGGAAGGACAGAGGAAATTTAATCACTTTACACAGTTAATCTACCCCATAGCATCATTTTGATTTGGATACTACCATATGTCACACATTTTTGTATGGCGTGCTTGTAGACGTATTGCTCCGCTTTTGCTCCATGTCCAAGAAACATTTTTTGTTGCCTTTTAAGACAGGCAGTTACAAGAAAATGGCATATAAATAGGCCATTACAAGATAATGGAATTTTGTGCTACAATAAACTTAATGACAGTGACATGCTAATGATCTTATAGATGTTTCAGACATCAGCCAGTCTTGTCCTAATAAGCATGGACTCCAACCTACAGAACAATCTCCATCTTTACAAATCATTTAATCTCATATTCAGTCATTAAAAACACCTACTGTCAATGGGATGAGATAATCCCACTTCTAAGGCAGTTTCCCTTGTTGCAGGATTTTTTGGAGGGGAAGGAGGCATAAATATGTTGGAAAAATGCAGAATACATAAAGTCAGCCCACTTGTATCAAGAAAATGACACTTGACTGTGGAAACAAGTCAATTGGAGACAGAAAAAAAAAGTGGGATTATCTTGCAGTTTTTTCCTCTTTGTTTTGAGAAGGCATTAGAGAATGAAACCAAGTGACTTATTAAGATGGAGATTTTTGCCGTGAAGTTTAATGCAAAGATGGAGCAAATCACACAAACCCACTCCACAGGTCAGAGAGTCATTAAAAGCAGCTCACACATGCTGTCACAAGCTGCATCAACATATGCTCTCTATGAAAATTTGAAGAAGATCAGTAGCAGCTGGTGGGCTCAGGGCTTTGGTCGGCTTTTTCATCCAACCATTCAGCGGGCAGGGTCACCTTGTACTTAGACAGACGGTCCCATAATTCTGAGGTCGTGGGTTTGACCCCTGCCACTGCCAACATGTTTAATGCTATGTGTCCTTCAGCACAAACCCTGGCCTACTGCTCCCTCATGTTAAGTGCTTCTGGCTAAGAATATCAGCTGAATGACTGATCCATAATATTTTGAACATATTTTTTTTTTACCATGGGGAGCTCAACATGGGCCGGCTGGATATCCTAAAGTAAAAAAAAAAATGTCCCACCTGTTATATCCAGCATGAGGTCCTTGATGAGGTGACCCACTATAGCATAAGCCACAGCAACCACCACCACGGCAGCCATCAACAGGTAGAGCACAGTTTTGGGCAGCTGGATAATGTCCCTGGCAGGAGGCTTGTACTCCTTGTACAGAGGCTCCACACTGTCAATTAGATACTGCAGCTGACCCCCTTCCTCTGTGTAGTTAAAGCTGCCCATATTTCCTGTGTACAAGCCTCCGTTTCCTCCACTCATACTTAATCCATCGGATTCAGAGGAAAACTTGGGTTGACTGATCCACAGATCCAAGTGTCAGTGCCTAAATCTCCTGATGCCAAAGGAAGAAAAAAGTGATCAGATGATGAACCTAATGATGTTACTTTTGCTCTGATCTAAAGCAGACTAAGTGTCTAATTAAAATACATTCAGATAGCTATGAGTATTTCCCCTGTATGAACTTATTAGGGTGTAATGAGTGAATTATACACTAGTTAAATCAAGAAGTAACGATGTGTGAGGTGATCTATGCAGAGGCTTTGTGAGTCAGGAGGTTCACCTACCTGTCAAGACCAAGTTTCTGCGACTTCCACACTGAAAGGATCGGGATCTCTGCAGCGCCAGATCATAAACATGTCTGTACACGGCGATTGATCATTTTATTTGTTGGTCAATCAGCAGCAAAATCAAGGCAGCATGAGGTTATTCCAAACACCGTGTGTGTGCCTCTCTGCTGTGTGCTGTCCACGGTGCTGAGTCCAGGCGGAGTGTGGAGGAGGAGGCAGGAGGAGCAGCTGCAAGGAGGACGGGACAGGGGGAGGGACCTCACCTCCACCACTCCCTACCTGGGCCGGCCAGCCTTATCTGCCTCATACAAGACAAGCCGAAGGTCAAACGAATTAAAGACTCAGGGAAACTGCTTAAAATGATGCTGCGAGATAGCTAGCTTGCTCAAGACACTTCCAGGGTGTTAAATGTGAACATATTAAATAATAATTATGCATGCCAAGCCTTAAAGTTAGTTTTGAACTGAGGGCAATGAATGCCTCAAGTGTCAGCTAGTTGAGTTTCTAACCAGAGGACAATGCTAAAAATGTGTAAGAATGTAATAATAATAATAATAATAATAATAATAATAATAATAATAATAATAACAATAATAATACATTGTTGATAGGGAAGAATATACACATTTTGTTAATGAGTTTTGAGACTGGATGACGGTGACTCGGACATTTATGCTAGCTAATGTACGAGTCAGTTAGCTAGCTAGATAACCTACATTAGCTGATGGTTATCGACCGACATCACTGAAGGTAATTTAAATTACGACTTTAATGTTCTGAGCATAAGTGTAGAGATATGTTTTATGTGGAGTGACACCCTAAATACTACTTATGTAAGTCGCTAGCAGCACAGTGTATTATTATTATTTTTTTGTATCGACCAAGGACTGTTAGCAAGCTTGTAGCTAACGCTAATGTTAACTAGTAGTCCATGGGCCAAAATGTCACTTGTCGGTACCACTCAAGGTGGCAAACCTTAATTCTGATTTTTGAAAAGATACATGTCTATAGATGCTATTTTGGTATGATAGCAATTCCTGAGTGGTAGCTGTATCATAGTTATCAGCTCATAAAGTTATCCAACACCTTAGGAAAATTGAATTTTAGACGCTGGTGTATATCCTGGTTTAGGCTCATTTACATGTTACTTGTCAGTATCTCACAATATTGTCCATAGTATCATCTTAAAGCGGATCTTCAAAGCTTTCATTTAAGCTACCTGTTGGTGAATACATCAATCTGTCAGCGTAGATTATACTAACTGAAAAAAAAAGTTTATGAAGGGATTATTTTTTTTCATTATGTTATTTTAAACAGGTGTGGCATTGTAAATCCGCATTCAGACATTGAAACTCAGGTAGAACTCTGAATAATGGACTTTTTCTTTGACGAGCTTCCCTCTACGTCTACGTCTCATTTAAATCCTCAGCCACGACATGAAGACTCCGAGGTAATGCAGTATAATACGAAACCACACACCACTCCACTATAGATATTCAGTGGTCCTTATTGATGGTAATGGGCATTTGTACAGGTGTCTCTGTCATTATCCTTGGGAAGACAGACAGATGAGGATGAAGGCCTGGGCACAGAGCAGGACTCAGCAGGACAGGAGTCCAACGTGAACATGATGGACAGCAGAGAGCAGCAGGACAGGTGCACAGCTACCTGTACACTGTAGCTCCCAGGTTTTCATTTATTGTTTGCAGATTACTTTTCCCCCTTATAAGATAGGACTGCTAGGTTGAGCCAAAGAACATTTCAAACAAGAGGAACGGTAGATTGGGTTGATTAATATCCTAATATTCACTGTGCTTACATCGTAACACTCATTGTAGTTCAAGCATAGATGCCATCAGCAGAAGAGCGCAGGACCTGCTGGGAAAGATCAATGACAGCCGCACCAACGATCAGAGGGTCATGGAAAGCTTTCAGGAGAAGCTACTGGAGAAGGTACTCTCTTGTTCTGTCTAATTTTGTGGTGTCAAAATACTCTACGCATTTTCAGTGAAACATACTGTGCATTGAAAATTACGAAATTGAGTTTTCATCAACACTTTTGCATATTTATATACAATATATCTTCCCATGGCAACAGCTGCAACTATATTTTTTTCATTTTGCCTGGATATACATCATGTGTTAAAGTTGAATGCATATGTGCTCTTGTCCATTGTAATTTTGCCACGCCTCTTTTCATCTATGCAAGGCCTTTTTTCCTCTGTAACCTGACACTACTATGAAACATCTAGGGACTGTAACACTCAGTGATTAGCATATTTTATTTCAGTTTTGACAGAACTGCACATCGTGAATACAGTAGTTGTAATGCTGATTCATGAAGTGTGTTTGTGTCAGAGCCAACAGAGAGCCAGCAGGCTTTTTTTCTTCCCGTAGGTGACTGAGGTGTGCCAGCAGATGAAGGAGCACATGTACACAGTCTATGAAGAGAACAGTCACCACATGCAGGCTAAGCTGCAGGAGTTGTCGGAGGTGCTGGAGAGCTGCAGTAAGCTCAGCGATGAGCTGCTGGGAGCCAGCCTGGCCCTGGCAAACCTCAGATCGGGCCTGGCCCTCAGCCAAACCCCGCAACAAGCTAGTTAACCTGTTATTCCATTTGCATGAGGCTCACTGTTCCATTTTAGGACTAGAGAGGTCTGGCTAGCTGACGTGATCTGTCCGTGTGCCTCCAATAGAAAAGTTTCTATTCCGCTTTGATACCTCTTCCTGATATTTAGGCCTGGGAAGTCTGGTTATCACAGTTGCACTTCCAGTTCAGTGATGTTAGTATGTGATTTATTTTTATTTCACCTTGTGGCAAAGTTTTGACTTGCAAAGTTTTTATGTGTCTTTGCTTTGCAAAATTTAATATAATCAAGTTAAGTATTTGTTTTATTGATGTTTTTCTAAAGGGTTCAGTGTCAGTTTTTAAGACCACCCAAGCTTTGTACTTGTAAATATACACAGCTGCAGTCCCTGTCAAGTAAAGTCACAGCTAGAGAATGTGTAAACAAACATGTTTGAACCAATATTTATCTTCAGCTACAGTATCTGATGCTTTGTTAAATAAAACCAGACCCATAAGAGCAAACTTAAGAGTCTTTGGTTCAAAGTGTAAAGATTTATTTTGAAGTGCTAATATACACTGTTGCCTGTGGTACTGGTATGGTATTTCACCAAAACTTAGTTTTTAATAATTAGCACCAGAAATTGACATACAACACAATCACCAACATAAACATGACGGCATAAAAGAAAAATCTCACAGAGTTGCATTTTATTTATCACCCAGATAATTTTTTAAAGGACAGTGCTAGTTTATTTACCCAGTCACCGACAAAATCTTATCTATGATTTTTAATTTCTGACATAATTGTTCAGCTTAGGTAAGGCACTGCAATGTTTCTAAATTTAAAAACTGAAAAATAAGAGTGTTGTTACCATGTCTATTTTGATAAGCCTCACATGTAAAAATGGTCAGAGGTAATGTACTTAAAGACACTAGTCAAAAGTCTGTAAATCAAAACTAGATTTGCTAGATTTGTCTTTTAAGGGATCCACATTTGCAGTAATCACATCCACTCATACCTTCATTCAAAGCCATTTAATTACACATAATATTTTCAGACTAACTTCATCATTCAAAATACCACACCTTTTAAATACACCCTGCCTTATCTGTGGCTTGAGATATTGTTCTTTTGGCTAGTGACTACACACACCTATATCACACTTGGACCCGGTGCTTTGATAGGTTGAACTTACTTAAATAGTTGAAAGAGAAAAACAACCAGAAGCACTAAGAGATAGACCGTTCATGTAAGTAAATACATTTTCAAGCTTATTAAATGTGTTGAGGTATTTTTAAATGATCTCATCCAAAGCATCTCAGGTAAAGAAGAATAAATGAAATGCCCCTGGAGTCTCTACATAATGTTTTGCCCAACCAGGTGATGTGTCCCACAGGGCAGATGGACAGGCCGCACACCGCTACATATTCCCTCTCAAGTTCATTTCATTAGCAGGAAGTTGGAACATCTTTACTTTTCCACAGTGAAAGACTGCAGTCCGGTGATGGCTCTGCCAAGGATCAAGGCGTGAATGTCATGAGTTCCTACAAAACAAACAAACAAAAAACAGGATTTAAAAAAAAAAAAAAGATTGCAAATTGTCAGATTTTTGAATTGAGATTGAGATATTTGACTTGTCAGTGTGACCTTTTTGTCTTGATCTCAAAGCATCAACCTGTAGTAATTTCAGCACTGCTGACCTCTACTGGTCATAATTGATGTTAATAGGATGTAGACGTAACTCCCTCACTGTTGTCACTTATTGGCCTCACAGGAATCTACCTCTACTTACACTAAATCCTCCTTAGCAATGGGAATGGTATTAGATGTGATCAAATGTATTTTTATGCCTACCCTCATATGTGTTGACGGCCTCCAGGTTCATGACATGTCGGATGATGTGGTACTCGTCTGCGATGCCGTTTCCTCCCAGCATGTCTCTGGCCTGTCGGGCGATATCCAGAGCCTTGCCACAGCTGTTCCTCTTCAGCATGGAGATCATCTCTGGAGCCGCTCTGTTAAAATGGGAACACACACACTCTACAGTAATTCACTTTTTACAGCAGAGAGAAATAGATTGACTAATCTAGAGCAGGAGACAGAGAAATGGGAAAGGTCAACGCAGTGGACGACTCACTTTTTCTCATCAATGAGTCGGCCCAGGGCCAGACATGACTGCAGGCCGATGGTGATCTCTGTCAGCATGTCAGCCATCTTCTTCTGCATCAGCTGGTTCCTGGCCAGTGGCACGCCGAACTGGATCCTGGTTGGAGCAGAGGTGAACACTGAACACTTTGTAGCACACAGCTGTCACTCTCAGTGTGAGGTAATCTTGCTATGATGTAGAAATATTGTTTAAATAATAAATAAAAATGGTGCTTACATGTAAGAGCATGCTAAACCTTTTCAGAGGATTTTTTTGTGTCTATATCTGGTATCTCCCCTGAGTTGACCTTTGATAGCAGATATACATAATGATAACATATTGTACCTGTCCAAAGTGTACTGTCGGGCAGCATGGAAGCAGAACTCAGCAGCTCCCAGGGCTCCCCAGGCAATGCCATACCGAGCGTTGTTCAGACAACCAAAGGGACCCTGGTCACAAGGGACAAAAACAGAAAAATACAATCATTATTAGACAGTTATTAATCCGGGTAATATGAATGTAATGCTACTGACCTCAAATTAATTTGCACTGAATTTAGTTTTGAGTTGAATTGATATGAACTCAACTGAATGAAAATGTGAGCCAGATGACACAACATAACATATGAACTGTAGCATATTCCCAACAAGTGTCTCAGCACTGACAGGCAAGCGTTAACAGAAATGTCACATTAACCTTAAGAAAAACATTCTTTAAACCATCTAAGCTGCGCTCTATCCACAGATTTTTTATAAAGATAATTTTTTGGCATTTCTGCTTCATCTGATCCTGACAGCAGAAAGGCAGGATGTGCAGCAAAGGGTCTGGGCTGGAATTTAACCCAAGCAGCTGTGTTTAGGACTTAGCCTTGATATGTGGTACACACTCTACCATGTGAGCTATGGGAACATCCCTCTGTAAGCACTTTTTTTTTTCTGGCTGTTATGATGATTCATTTTCCAGCCGGTCAAACGTATGACTCAAGATTTGACAGCAAACAAAGTCCAGGATCTTCCAAATGAAATGAGACAAAATCATAATAAAGTTCACTAGGGTACAATTTGTCATAGTCATAGGATCTTTCTTTTTATCAAAACAAACAGCAATAATTATGCTACAGTTAACATCTTTGAACATTTACGACTGACTTGTAGAAGCACAAAGAATATCCTCTAAATGTTTAAGATAGTTTGGGGAAGAACAGCCCCTTACAGCCAGGCCAGAGACGTTGGGCAGCAGGTTCTCCTGGGGAACTTCCACCTCATCCATCAGGATCATGCCAGTCGCAGACGCCCTGAGGGAGAACTTGCCCTCGATTTTTGGGGTGGCGAAACCCTTCATTCCACGCTCCAGGATGAAGCCCCGCACCCTGCCATCTTCACACCTCGCCCAGACCACTGCAATGTCTGCCACTGGGGAATTTGTAATCCTGGAACAGGAAGCACAGTGAGTGATAAGCAAATGCAGCTGATAAGAGGACTGCATGACAAATTGTGTATAAAGTGAAGGGGGTACTTCATCGAAAGATGGTGTTTAATTGCCATATTGAAGCTTGATAAAGATGCACTCCAAAATTCTATTTAAATTTTTAATTTAGGCATTTGTCCTACTTTTGCAAAAACAGGATCAGTAATTGCATCTACAGGAGTTACCACCCGACATAAAATCATAATCATAAAACTATTAGCAGTGGTTTCCAGTATTCAGTATATGCGGATAAGGAGCACTGCACTGCGGCTACTCTTGGATTCATGATAGTAAACATCAGACAAGATTAGCATGAGTCTTGTGAAATTTGTGCCAGTGCAAACATTACCTGCTGTGTTGACTGCTGATACTCTCAGCTGATTGTGAAAAAATGTTTGTCTATCACTGCGCTAAGCCAAATAAGAGAAGTGGGCATTGCCAAGTGGTGTGAGGTTACTGTGTCTATAAATGGATGTCTATACATACTGCCATAGTGACAGGTCTTTTTACATAATCAGTCTCTGTATATGTGACCTTCACATTACAGTCCGCAGCAGTACACAAACAAGGAAGTACACGTGCTCTCTTACTGAGCAGTAATATACCTTTGAAATGGCTGGGAATGCTTCCTTAATTGAGTTTATTCTATTTGCTTATTCATTTTTTGTATTTAATATTAAATATTAGTGTTATATTTAACCTATAAAATCAAATCTATCAAATTTCATGAGGCTGAATTAATTCAGACACTCCACTGAGACCAGGTGAGTCCAGGTGCAAATTATTATCAAGGCTGTTCAAGTTCATCTTTGAATTAAAGTAGACACATCGTTGAAGTCAATCACACATCTCCAGTCAATTCAGGCGAAAATCACTGTCCATGTGTCTGTCTGCATACCAGGTCTTGGCCCCATTGAGGGTGAAGGTGCCACTGGAGGGATTGTACTTGGCCCGGGTCTCCATGCTGCTGGGATCACTGCCATGGTTGGGCTCTGTCAAACCAAAGCATCCCAGGATCTCTCCACGGGCTACAAAACAAATCCACACACACGCACACACACAACACAGGTGATTAGATAAAAAAAGGAGCTCTGGAGTTCGTAATGTGCACCTCATTTGAAACAAAAACCACTTGACACATTGCCCCCTTACCGAGCCTTGGCAAGTACTTCTCCTTCTGGGCCTCTGTGCCATAAGCATTGATAGGGTGCATGACCAGGGACGACTGGACGCTCATGACTGACCGATAGCCGCTGTCCACTCTCTCAACCTCCCTGGCGATCAAGCCATACGCCACGTAACTAGTGCCTGCACAGCCGTACCCTGTGAAAAGAATTAGAAGCAGTGTGAAGCTTCAACAGAGCTACAGGAGTCAAGATGTAGAAGATGCATGTGGAGGATTATGAAGATTTGCATGGGAGAGGACACTTTCAAGTGATGGGAAACTTTCACAAATGGTTTGGACTGAAGTATGCAACAGCTTTGCAATTACATTTGTGTTTTAAAACACTGCAGAACAGACCTAGTTCTTGGACTGAAGGTTCCAGCTGTATTGATTCAGAGTAAGGACAGTTTAATGAAAATGTTTGGTTTCTGTTTACCTTTGATGGTTGGGCCCAAGACTCCCAACTCTCCCATCTCTGAAACGATCTCACGGTGGAAGTCTGCACGGGGTGGGGAAAGAGAACTGACAAATGAAATACTGAGCAGAAAAGAGAAAGTTCTTTGAAAAATGCTTGTCCACTTGTGCTTGTTGCAGGTCATTAGGGTGTAAGAAGTCAAAATGTGAAAAGAAACCATTCTGTGATATTGTGATACCCCCCGAGAAACTAGCTCGTAAAAGATTTAAGACATTACATGAGAGACAGTAAATTACACATATACAACAAAAGGACACTTTGCCAAGTATTCCACACAGTCTTGCCCAGAAAAGATGACGTTATATGTGTTGCAACAAAGGGCATGGGCTTTGCTCACGTTCGTGTCTGTTGGCCATGAGAATGCGAGGCATGAGCTTCTCCTGGCAGTAGCTGCGGAAGGAGTCCCGGATCATGACCTCCTCTTCTGTCAGCTGGCCCTCCAGCTCCAGGGCATCTCGCCAGTTGAATGCCACCTTGGCTGTAGGTCAAAAACAAGCGCACCCCACGGTTATGTCACTATAATATTTTATAACACGGAAGACACATGAAAGCTGGATGTACAGCTCATTCAGGCTTTACTTACATGGCTTTGCTGGCTTTTTGACTTCTTCAGCATCTAAAGGAAGAGCAAAGTGTTTTAGAGAGGGCTGATTACGTCTCATATGACAAAATTATAAATGTTTTTTCAATTACATAAAAAATATTTTAAGCACATGCTACCTTTCTGGGCAGGTGCAGCTGTCCCCTGTGCTCTGGATGCAGTGATGGCAACACATTTTTGGGTGTTGGAGAGCAGACGTGTGGCAGCAGTTCTGAGAGCCATGTGTTTACTGAATGTAAGAGAAGAAATTAATGTTCAAATCATAATGATAAAGCATACACCCCAGGATTAATAAAGTGTGTTGATAACACTGTCCCTAAGTATGGTGCAGAGTAGCCTAAGCTTACAGTATCTGTGTAGGTTTGACTGAGCAGTGAAACTGTTGCTCAGTGTCATCAAGCAAGTTTGTTAAAATAGCTCATAAACATTACATTTTTCTAATGCTTAATGTACAACATTATCATTTACTAACACATTACTAACAGTTATTTTTTATGAGTATATTGTTAGCACTTACTATAGGATAACGTATTGGGATTTAAGTTTAAGACTGATACTGATGAACAGAAATGCTTTGTCTGTTCTGCTGGGGTAATTACAGGAACTTATTCGGTTATGTATAACGTTTGGATTAGTATTTCAAAGAAAGCGAACATACTGTCCTCCATAAGGGGGTGGTCAAAGTATTACATGCAAAACAGGAAACTGTTGGCATTCATGTTTTCTCAAGTTTTCATGCAACAAAGTAAGCACAGCCAGTGACCTTTTTAAGAAAACTCACATCATACCTTTTGTCTCTTGGTGGGTTTATCTGGTTATCTGATGGCTTTCGTTGATGCAGCTGGCACTGAAAGTTGCTTAAGTAATATTTCAGCTGGTGAAACGTCACAGGGCTACATAATAACCAACCTGGGAGCGCCTTTCCTCCATGAGAGGTGAGGCAAACATGACTTGAGCCAGGTTATGCAACCCTTACAGTTGTGTAAGTGACGCTGGGTATCCCTAATTAACCCTGAAAAAAATAAATGAGCGAGTGTAATTGTGGACATATTTGCACCTTTGGTGTCAAATGACCAATTTTGAGTTAAATTATACCTTATACATCGCAATCTTCGCGTGTCTGGGTAGAAGCTGCATCGTGTTTCCACACTCAACATGGCGCTCCCACAATGCTGTGAGGCCCGCGGCGGCCGGGGGGGGTGTTGGCTCGTGCCCGCACAGCTGATAGGCCTGTAATTAGAGGGGTCCCAGGACGTGCACGGTGTGTACGATAGCACGTGCACTGTGCACAGCTTTTATAAGTGACATTGACCCTGGAGCCAGGTGACAAGATACAGACACAACATACAGCAACAATAATAACAGTATTCATAAGTTATGTATGTAGTTTAGATTTACTGGGACAATGCATAGCGATACATGTCTGTAAATATAGCCATCTTGGCTAATAATGATGATGATGGTGATGATATAACAACAACAAAAAACAACAACAACAACAACAACAATAATAATAATGTTCTTATCGTATTATTATTATAATTATCATCATCATTATTATTATTACCATTCTATACGTAGCATAAGTAATGGTGGTGGGTATCCCCGAGTAGGCATAGTTCCTATCCCGAGGAAAATATTATATAATTCTTCTTATGGAATTAAAAAAAAAAAAAAAGTTATATAATCCTGTTCAAGGAATAAAAAGAAAAGACGGTGAACTCCAAAAATAGTCTGTGACACTGAATTAAGCCTGGAAGCTAACCGTCACGTGGTCGTGTTTTGTCTTCAATTTCTATCGCATTATGTCATCATCATCATCATCATCATCATCATCGTCATCATCATCATCAACAAGCTTTATTAAACAGGGAAGTCATTGACAGCAAGCTCTCGTTTCCGAGGACACTCTGTTTACAATACATACAAAATAATAGTACATGAAAATCAAAATATACATAAATATAAAAAAGAAAATATACACGAAAATATGAAATTAAATTAAAAAAACAAAAACAATTAACACCTGTGACAAACATGCTCCTACACATTTCAGAAGTTTTTTTGTTTTATTTTGTTTTTTTGTTTTTTAAATAATGTGGTATTTCGATATAATTAGCTAGAAACAATAACCCTCTACGGCTGGATGACTTTTTTTTCAGGATCTTGGGTGAGGAGAGACAATCTGAGCTGAGATTCTGCCACACAACTAACAGTAGAGCTTATTTATTTAGATTTATGGATTAGTTTTGTTGTCAAAAAATATACAGAAAATGGTAACACGTTCTTTTCTCAAGATTTCTCAAGAAACTTGAGCAACCAGGAGGGAAGCGTTTGCTCCAGCTTTTTAATTATTCATGGCTTTACCAGGAATATAAGCACATGACACTCCTGTTGGCAGGGATGGGACGGAGTAGCTACAGTTACCTGGGACGGTCACCCTGGGTCCGCTTTGTTATGTCACTGTGAAGCTGTGGGATATAGTCTGACCTGAAGGGCTCAGTCTTCTGTTGAATGGAAGGAATGAGCCCCTCTTTGTGTGAACTCTGACCACACAGAGGAAAGGGACACACATTCCTCAGGGAGAGAACAGTTTGATCTGTGATGTCATTTTTTTTTCTTCAGCAAAGGCCTGTGATGCTTTTCTTTTTCTTTCTTTCTTTCTTTCTTTCTTTCTTTTAAGCAAAATCGATTATTAAATTGTACTTTGAAGTAGACTAAGGAAATCACAGTGTCCATCCATTATTTACTCAGAAAGAATTAGGCTCTTTAGCTTAATTAAAACTTATTTTACTTTTGAGAACTGGCATGCCTTTCACTGGACACCCCCGCAACACACACACACACACACACACACACACACACACACACACACACACACACACACACACACACACACACGCACACACGCGCACGCATACAAAGGAAGACAAGTTAACAGAGGGAATATCTGTGGATTTATTAAAACAAAACACAAACTTGAAAAGATAATGAATGACAAAAGTAAAGGCCAGCAGTGCATAAAAACAAAACTTGTCGATGCACAGTCAGAAAGACATGCATACACACACAACAAAAGGAGAAGACACACTGCACGATCGAGTAAATATCAAACTAAACATAAAATCCATAGAAACAATAAGAAAACAAACAGATGGAGTTACATAAAAAACAATCAATCGAGCATAAACCGAGATCCAAGACAGACAATCACAAATAAGCAAACAGCTGACCAGCAAACAAAAAGCATATTTACATATTTTGCAAACAAACAAGAAGCATAATTTGTTCTTATGCTTCTTTTCGTTAAGAAGGACTGGAAGGAGTGGACGCTTTAATGGTTGGGGGCTCATGTGCTGAAATGTGCATCTAAAAAAAAAATCTATATTGAAAAATACATTCAGCATGTATCACAATTTGTGTTCCCAATATATTTAAACATGTGTTCAATGTTTAAAATATATTGTTGCATATGTGTGCCATAGCCTCGGTCAGCAATGGTTTATTGCCTTGACTCATTTGAGATGTATTTAGGATACATAGTACGTTTTTTCCATCTGTGATGGTTCAGTTGCTGTGGCTTATATGGGGAACAGTCAGCATTTATTCTTGGTTTGTTTGCCTGTCTGATTCAATCTAGTCATGCTCATCATTGCTTGATGTTCAATTGTTCACACAATGCAGCCCAAAGATAGAGAACTGAAGTAATTTTTCTATTAAGAAATGTTTACCCTCAACAAAATTTGGATTAAAAAAACTCTGACAACTGAACCACGTGAAAAAACAGATTACAGATGATGAGGTGGTTGATATGCATATTCTGGTGTGCATGTGTGTGTGTATGTGTCTGTTTGAAGGTGTGCAGCTTTGCCTTTTATTCATGCTTGGTGTGGAATTCATATCTAGATTTCTATGCTCCTGTGCTTACTTGTGTTACATATTGGTTATACTGGGAGCGATATTTTGGCAATGCTGCAATCGCTCCAGTGAGAAGCCGAGCTGGCGTAAAGGGAGGGTGGATATGGTTCATGTGATCAACAATGTTAACATGGCAGCTTCACTTCTTCAAAACGAAGCAAAGACAAAGTCAGAGTTAAAAATAGAGCAAAGAGACATCAAGGTGGTATCAAACTTTACCAGATAAACTTTGATTGTGACCCTTGATGTTCAAACTAAAATAATCACAACCAACCAAAAATAAAATGTTAAAAATATAGGAACACATTTGAAAAGTGCTACTGCCATGTAACAATGTCACTGGCCAGCCAGTGTCAAAACTGGTCAGGATAAAGTTGCCCTGAGAATAAAGCCTTGGGTCAAGCTACAAATCACAAAGTTAGAAAAGCTGGAGAAGTTAGACAGCCTCGTAGAATCAGGGTATTTATTCACTTCACATTTTCTTGAATGAGTTAATGTTTTTTTTTTTTTTGGGAATGCTGTTGATATGGCTCAGCTGACCCAAGACATCAGAAAAATGTGAGGGCAACTTTAACCGTAGAGATTGTGGAGCTGCATGCACGCCTTTGTCTCTAGTGGCCTCTAGTGGTAGGAGTGAGTATGACATGGTGGTGATGTCGGGATGATGGAGGAGAGGTGGGGTAGGTAGATAAGGTTAAATTAAGGTGTATATCTATGGATTTACTGGGATTTTGACTGCACTGGGCAATGTGGGATGGACCATTACTACGCCAGGTTCCGTGAGATCGAAAGTAATTATCGACCAGCCAGAGTTTTTCATTCAGCCTGTGCTGTAACTTCCTACTATGCATATCTGAAACAAAGAACGAAAACATTATTTCAGATCTCTTCTCTTTGGGCCACTCCTCACATTCTCTACACACACTCAGATATACTCCCATACAAATAGATAACAGAACAGCACATATACACTCACACTCATAAAAACATATTCTCACAGACCCTTATCTCAGTGAGCATTTGATTTAGTGCATCAGTGCTAATTAATTTTCTGTACATTGTATTAGGCCAAATACCAAACATTAGAATAAACTGACTGTATAGATGTCCTAATGTAAGAGGTTGAGTAACTGACTAACACATTCAAAGATTAAGCAAATGTGGTAATATAGCAACAAATTTTCAGGAATTGTCCTACAACACATTTAACATCATGTAACCATTTGATTTAATTAGTTCTTAAAACATAATGTTTGCAATATTTATAATTTTACTGCGTTCTGAGGACTGCAGATGCCAGTGTGTGTTGTAACGTAGTGTTTGTCACATGTAAATGTTGCAAAAAGACACACACATCCTCCAGCAACATTTCAAACCCTTGAAGGATGAATGAATGTTAAATGGATTTCTGCACCAGTGTCCTGTCATGCTACTGTCATCTCTCTTCCTACATTGGGGAACCAGGGCCGGCCCAACCCAATAAACAAATCTGATTGGTTCAAAAGGGCCCCAGCCTGCCAAATGTTATTACTGATATAATATCATTCAAACCAAATAATTTAATAAACAACACAAGTACATACAGCCATAATAATCATTACATTTTATATGTTTCCTTCTGATATTTTCTAATTTTACCCTAATTTTGTGGTTGGTAAGGAATTTGTGTGCTGCAGTCTTAATGACATCAGGCCCACATCACGCTACACTGATGTTTATGACTGCAGCCATTAAAGCCATCACAGTTTAGCTGAAATGATACCCCAGTCACAAAAACACAAATACCCATCTGGGTGGCAAAAAGAAGTCGGACGAAAACTCAAGAAAAAACAAAGAATGAAATCGAGACAAATAAGAACTGTTTTTGCAAGCAGGTATTTAAAGTGTGGTTCAGAATATCGTTATAGGGTCAGCCAATGCACCTATAACGAAACCATTATTTTAGCAAACTAATGTATTAACATAATTGACTAATCTAGTTTCTTCTATGCTTTTTGCATATTTTGCTGCATTTTTTGCAAGTTTTTTGCATGTCCAAATATTAGAGGTGTAACAGTTTTGGACCGAACTGGAAAACCTCTGTCCAAAGGATTTCGCTTTAGAAACTAATTCTGTCTTGCCAAACCTCGGTTCACTTTGGCTTCACTGTTAATATCAGTGAGGATGGACATTATCAAACGGCCGCATCACCGTCGAGACAACAATAATAACGGTCAAGCACACCCTCTCGTGTAATAATGCTTAAAAACCTCATCACTGAAAATATTACTCCACCTGCCCGAATCTGTGTGGTTTCCATGGCAACACGAAACGTTTCACTGAAATCCGCATAAAAAGCCGCTGTCAGCTGTATTACAGCTGTGTTAGCCTGCATAATGGACCGTTTGGTTGTCGATTTTGATTTATTTGGCGACCTAAGTTTGGATAAACGGCTGAACGAGGAAGACAAGACAGAACAGAAAAAGGAGAGATACGCGAGAGTGACGAGCTGGATCAGCTGGGGAGGTCAGGAAATGAAGCCGGTACGGCCCGGTAAACGTCTTGGGCCATCAAATGTCTACAAGACTACCAGAAAAACACCGAGCAGACAGTTCAACTTCTGCTGCTCAGCCACATTAACAGGAGCTACCGTTAACTTGGAGTGACACACCCCCAGCTGAAATAATACGTCTGCCGGTGAGTTTATTAAAAGATAGATGTTTGTTCTGGCGCCGACACTGGAAAGCAGTAGCCTGTATTTAAATATAACTGTTAATATAAGTTCGTTGTAGATAAAGATCAGCTGTGCTGCTGAGTCGCTCTCACGGCACCTGTTAGCTTAAAAATAGCAGTATAACTATCAGTCTATGAAAAAAATATTTTTTTCCAGCGGATATTCTAGTTACAACATGATTGAGCTAGCAAAGCAGTTTTGTGTTGCTATGTGTGGCATTTATTCAGTTTGGGGAAATCACGATGTCCAGAAAACACGATAAGCCCAAGTTGGCTGGCTGACAAGGACTAGTTAACGTCAAATCTCCTGTATTTCCACTGAAACGGAGAGAATACCGGCAAAAAACTGCGAAATGCCCACAATGTGAATACATTTTGATTATTGATCATTTTATTTTGTTGGTAATAGTTAAGTATAAGTATAATCGCATTATTACATACATTATCACAATAATGCTTAATTCAGACATTTGCTAAGTGTCCTGGAACAGCGACATGACGTGCCGGGTCGACCACATTGCAGCCAAAATCTGTTGCCTAAACTTTATGAAGACGTGAAGGCTAAACTACAAGAGGACTGAAGCAGCGCAGAGTTGTTCACTGCATTAACTACAGATGGTTGGACATTATATCACTGACAACTGGGCCATTAAAAACCCCGTTCTTCAGACACGCGGTGTGTATGAGTTTCTGTTAGGGTTTCTTCATTGCTCCTATCTGTTGTTTAAACACCTAAAGACATACACAAAAACTGAAATGACACTAGACAACTGGAAAGAACAATGCACAAAGACAAAAATATAGCAAAAACGTAACAGAATATACAGGATATACCAACAGCATAATTCTGGCACAAATGGAAACCCATTTATTTCATTGTTACTGCTATCAAAGTACCTAATGTCTATGTAGAGGGTGAGTAGTAATTATTAACTGTAATGATCAAACACTGTATATGTGTGCATGTGTGTGTCCCAGGAGTAACGTCGAGAACCAGATCCTGAAAGTTGGCTTCACCAGCCGAGAGATCATCATCATGGAGAACGATGACCCCGGGGGTGTCTTTGAGTTCTCCCCGTTTGCTAGAGGTCCATGGGTCATCAATGTAAGTCAGACATGGGACTTGCAACGTGACTTAAGCTATCATGTCTTTTGTAGCATTCATTTGAGTCCTCATCTGGCTGTGCATGATGTGAAGGGACAGTTACATCAGCTCCTATATATGGTTATTGTTTCTGACGTCTGTTGTCCTGCTCATATAACATCTCTATATATCTCTTGTAAATGTAAAGGAGGGTGAGGCTGTGGAGCTGCGAGTGGTCAGGGCTCAGGGTCAGCTGTTGAAGCAGCTCGTACGCTACACTGTCATGCCCTCTGGCAACACCGAGTTCTATGGTGCTACGGGCATCCTGGAGTTTAAACCAAGAGAGAGGGAGGTGGTGGTGGCACTGGTGGCACAGCCGGACGGGGTGCCAGAGGTGAGGATGTCATCATTGTCTTTGCCCACATTTTAGAAAATGTATTTTCTTTCTTTCATCATACTAAATCATTTAGTCATTTAGTGGCACTCTCTCTCCAAAATTACTTTTGGAGAAAAAGGCAGTGGGTTTGGATAATTATATTTACCTGCCAAGCAGGTTGCACTTGTCTCAAGAATTTTCTCAACATTAATATGTTAAAATAAGGCAGAATGCTTGGTTTGGTTTGCATTGAAAAAATATTAGAATATATTGAACAGCTATTCAAAATGGTTATTTTTTTTTGTAGTGTTCCGCTTGATTTAAAAGGACATAGTCAAGATAACATGTAATATCTACTTTATCCAGCAGTTTATAATGAGGATGTACTGACAGTAGCAAAGTTCAAAATACTTGAAGATCTATTTCAAATTCAGTGTCTGGTACCTTATTTTTGTGTGTATTTTTGTCTGTGTATGTGCATGCATGTGTGGATGTGTGTGTGCACAGCTGGACGAGACCTTCTCTGTGGTACTTACCAGCCATAGCACTCCGCCCAGTCGTCTAGGCAACCACAGGGAGGTCAACATCACAGTGAGAAAGAACGACGACCCCTATGGGGTCATTGAGTTCATCCAATCTGGACTGGTGGAGGCCATCAATGAGAGCAAAAGGAACGAAACATACCAAGGTACTCTGGAGTAGCCCTCCTTCAGATAATAAAAGTGCACTCTCATGTTAAGTGCCATATCATTGAGGCTTGAAAGGGACTATAAAGAAAGGACTATAGTATTGGTAGCATCCACAGATAAAACTTGAAAGAAAAGAAAGAAAAGGTTCACGACCACATTGTTAGCTATTGAAATGGCATTATGCATGGCTAATGGCAAGCTGATATGAAATTTTGTGCATGATATCTTAAAATGCAAATTGGATTTCCCCATCAGGAAAGCATTACATGAAGGAGACATGATTAGAAATCTTATCTAATAATCTGACACTGATGACCCATGTTAGATTACAATGCACAAAAGCACATTTCTGCTGTGAGTGAAGTTTTAGATTTTAGCTACCGGTTTGATTTAACCATGACCAAAGCCTAACTTTACTCAAATTGATTTAAAAACTGTAACACTAACCTTAAGGACGCTGACTTAGTTGCAGTCAATAGTCAAGTTAGAAATGGCATTCCGATTTTGGGCTATTATCACATAGAACAATCCAATGCATGGTGGAGGAATGTATTCTTCACATAATTCGGACATTGTGCCCATTTCACAAAATTAATGAGATCATGTTGTTTTGCCTTTTCTGCGTAAGACAACATTGTAGTGTGCATGCTGTATGTTCAAGTTTATAGGGACTATGGGGGCAGGGACTATGGGTGGAAATTAGCTTTATAGCTATAACCTTGTACAGTGCATCTCTCCCTTTTGGGTTAATGTCTATTGTACCTTGTCCTTGTTTCAAAAATAGAAATCACTATCACTATCACTATCACTATACCCAGATTTGCAAACTGGATGTGGAACATTTTTAATCTTGAGTGATTCATCCTATCAATAAACAGTCTTTGTTCTCTATCTCCATGCAGCGGTGTACCCTGTAGTTAGGAACAGGGGTCGGTTCGGAGAGGTGTCAGTGTCCTGGGTTCTAGAACCCTCCCAGTCTGGGGACGTCAGCCCCATCCAAGGAAACATCACCTTTGAAGAAGGAGAGTACCTGAAAAACCTCACTCTCTTCTCTGTACCTGATGAGGTAAAGCAAACACCTTACTTGACTAACTAACTGACCTTTCACTTGGTTCTTAAAATCAAACTGAGCTCAAATCAGAGTTAGCACATATACATGAGTGTGTCTTGGGTTCCTTTGGTTAAAATACGTTTCTGTGTTCTTGTTTTTTCTTTGAAAAAGATCCCGGAGGATGTGGAAAATTTCACCATCACACTGATAAATGCTACAGGTGGAGCTAGACTGGGAAACGTACTGAATGCCAGTTTACAGATTAACAAGAACGATGATCCCATTTACTTTGCTGGTAAAGCTTTTTCTCCTGTCACCTTTCACATCAATCAGTGATCCTTTGAAAGACCATGAGAGATAATATATTATGGGTGAGACCATTTCCCCCACCCTGACTTTCTCCTTCACCCACTCATCCTCATCTTCATATTTCCTCCTCTGCTCTCCTCTCTCACCTTTTCCTCAGAACCAGTGGTCATGCGGCTTCAGGAAGGGGGCGTGGCCACCTTCACTGTTCTGAGGGCAGGCCAGGCAGACTTCGTTGCCACGGTGATGTACCGTGTAGAGTACGGTGACGCGTTGCCGGGTGACCTCACCATGCTGAGTAATGACACGTTGCTTGTGTATGATGTGGGTGAATGGATGAAGAACATCTCAGTGGCTGTGGAGGACGATGATATACCAGAGACCGATGAGCCCTTCTACATTGTTCTCTACAACGCCACAGGTGGGTAGGGGTTTCCTTTTAAGCAACTGGATACTACTGCTGTGTGTATTGTTTCAAAGAAACACAGTTTTTGGTGATTCTTCTAGATTCGAGAATAGAAACAATGTCACCTATGTTCTTGCAGAGGATCAAAAATCACAAATTGCTTTCTAAAGTGGCAAAATTTTGCAGTGCCAATTCAACCGTTTAGACTCTACTGACAAATAACGTGGAATAAGCATGTAATTTGTTGACTGAATCTACCTTCTTCTTACTGTTGGACTGATTCAGTAATAAATGCTTATTCCCTGTTTTTTTTCTATTGCCTCTTCAAAGTCCACATTTTCTCAATTTCAGGTAATGCAGCTTCAAAATGATAATAATTCATGATAAAGTTTACAATGGAGGAATCAAGCAACACATCTGACTTTATCACCCCCATCCATCCCCTGTTTATTCACCCTCCTTTGCTTCCTGGTTGCATCTGTATATAGGAGAGTAGCTGGGTTATTTAGCATTGACTGTGGTGACATTGAACGCTCTCTTAATCCCAGTATTGTGTGCCAGGGATGGAAATTAAAAGAGCACTGGGCCCCAACAGGACTTTAATTACCAGACTCCTGACTTTTCTGAGACACAAAGACGGACCACTCCACTGGCCTCTCTGTATTTGCTGATTGACACGGAGTAGAGCAGAGTAAGGGGTAGCCTCTGGTTTAAGCCAGGGGATTGGCCTTTATATAGGGCCTACATTAGAAGTCAGTGAACCTTAAGTTAGAAGTCAATCAAACTCCACGATTATTACAGTGTACATGTATTTGGACAACTTGACTCAGGACCTTGTGCAAGGCTGATGCAGTGGCTTTGCAGCTAAATATTCCTTACTAGCTTTAGGAAATATTGCTGTTCATAGATTGTGGTTGTTTGAGGCTTGGACCTTCACCTTAGTTCTTATGCAGAGAGAAGTTTGATATTTGGATGTTTATTTTTTCATTTATATGGAGCTCTGTCCTCCTGGACTTGGTTGCCATAGTTATGGCATACTATGTTAATAAGAATAGCCTTCCCTCTATTGCGTGATATTTAGCATAACAATAACAATGTGTCCAACACAAACCATCTCTCTCTCTCTCTCTCTCTCTCTCTCTCTTTTTCTCTCTCTCTCACTCTTCCTGCCTGTCTATTTCTCTCTCACTCTACTTATCTATCTAGACAAACTGCACTTGAATGTCATATTTGGTCCAATTAGTGTGATCTTAAAGATGTTTTCTTTGTTAACATCTGATTCTCCTCAAGCAGAAAAGATGTTTGAGTTCAGATGAAAATATTACTTCTTCTCATGCCACTGGCTCAGGGGGGGCTGAATGTTTTGAATGTAAATTTACAGCTATGTGGTCCTGGTTTTCTTACTGATGTCACTGCTGTAGTAATGATGAGAGTTACATTTTCCATTTGCCAGACTCTATATACTTATCACAAATTAGATGGTTACTAAATAAAAAGAATATCTTATCTTACTCTTCTTTGAGAGTGCAGATTGCAGATACACCCAGAAATATATAATGTGTGTGTGTGTGTGTGTGTGTGTGTGTGTGTGTGTGTGTGTGTGTGTGTGTGTGTGTGTGTGTGTGTGTGTGTGTGTGTGTGTGTGT